>OY740769.1:142184135-142444135 GCA_963513935.1 Aphrophora alni | reverse complement strand
ATAATTTTGTAATAGCTATTGGGATATTAATATTGCAACTTTAAAAGAGATAATACTACTGTAAGTCAAAAAAGATGCCTAAAAGATGATAATCATTAATATATTTAATAGTCTGACCAAACGTTTCTCCTTGACCAGTCAGTTTGTGATCAGTTTAACTCTAGCAAAAGTGTTTTGTTAAAATGTGTTTCGTGTTGTGTTTTTTTGTGTGAATCATGTTTTATGATGTGACTTTAAAATCTTTTGAGGAATTTACGTAAGAATATTCTCACACGATCTGAAGATGTTTACTTAGATACCTAAAACCGGGGTAATCACCTAGTGATATATTGGATTGGACATAAGACAAATCAGGGTATAACTAAGGGTGTATCTATAACTAATTGTTCAAATGCTTCAATCCGTGGGCAAATATGTTAAAATAAAAGATTGAAATAAGTTTAAATACAATAAATTACATAGAGTGATATTTGCTTGTACAGTGGAACCTCCCATATCCGACCTTCCCACATCCGACTCCTCCCGATATCCGACCGTCCGTCTGTCTATTGTTTACTCGCGCTCTCACAGTCCGTTTCCGTTCGCGAGCCTGAACAGACTTGAATAAGTGACTCATCGATACAGTAGAGTCCCGCAAACTCAGCGTAATGTGGACCGGAAGTGTACCGAGTTTGTGAAATGCTGGGTTATCGGGAATAAGGGCAAAAAATAAATTGTAATTTAAACCCAAAGCGGCGCGATATCAAAAGACTTTGTCGAAAGCGGTATCCCATTGTCGGCAGTGTAAAAACACCGCGGCACCAAAGCGACGGCGATATCAAACGACTTTTTCGTTAGCGGTATCCCATTGTCGGCGGCATAAAAACACCGCGGCATTGGCACCCGTCGATATAGCAGACATACACCTGCAAAAACGTTTGATGGGCCGCTTTTTTTCCACGAATCAATTTAGTATGCATTATGGAAAATATAACATTTCTTTTCAGTTTTCTTTGACAGGTACGCACAGTATATACAGTAAATAAAAATGAGCGAGTTACGAAAACGGAAGCGTGTGTTGGTTTCGTTTGAGACGCGGTTAAATGTGTTAAAAAGACTTGACAGAGGGGAATCTGTAAAAAAGCTTTGTAACGAGTTTAACGTAAAAGTAAAAGTTTAACGTAACAGTAAAAGTTTGAAATGTAAAATCATTACAACTTGTAAATGATAATCAATAGTTTTACAAGTAGAATATACAATATTTACGTATTTAATTTCATGTCAGAAAATGTTTGAAATGTATACACAATATTTTTAAAGGTGTAATAAAGTTGTATTACAGTACTGTGTGGCATTTTTTGTACCTGGGAACGGCATTTTACGCTCCTCCCGATATCCGACCTTTTGGCCGTTCCGACCACGGCCCGGTCCCGTCATGGTCGGATATGGGAGGTTCTACTGTATTTTGAAATAATATTACTAAAAATTGGTATTTAACGATTATTGTTTTACATTATTTATAAATCCAGCTGGAAATAATTAGCGTTATGGTAAAGTGATAATAAATTCATAAATACGTTAAGAGACAAAATATAAAATTATGTGAAATAGAAAAATTTGAAAATATGATTAAAAACAAACATTAAATCTTTAATATATTTCTTTTTTTCAAAGTATATTGTCTTGGCTCATGCCTTTCCTAATTTGGTGACAAATACAAATAAAATGTGTTTAGTTCAAAAGCTACAAAAATACACTGCCCTCTCCTTGAAAATCGTATTTGGAAATGTAATAATACTATAAAAACTTGATTTGAAAGGCTAAAAAATAGTTCTTCAGACCATGATTAGTGCACTTTTCGTAGCGCCTAATTAAATATAAAAAGTTATTTCAAATGGAACATTTACGCTTTAAAATGATCTTAAAACTAAAAAAAACACATTTTACAAACTAGTTAAATGTAGATAGTACACATTGTTGCTATGGTCGTTAAATGTCTGATTATATTAAATTAAAACAACCTTGGTCTTTTATTCTTTGCTTGTAGCGTGTGACTGCCTGAACAGTCTTTTTAAACAGTGTACTAATGCAATATGAAACAAGCAGGAAATTTAAACGGACAATCTAAACACGATATTTCAATAACTTTCAAATATTGAGATATATCTCATTGATTTTAAATATTATAATGGTTATACAACCGTAAAAGTATTGGTTACATAAAAAGGTTGAAGTCATTTTAACTTATATCCTCAATGTGTCTTTTACAATGGTTTATTTAGGTAAATAATTTATAATTGAAGCACTGACTATTTTCCTATAGCTAGTGTCAAATAAACCTTTGTATATTATTATTTATTTGTACATATTTTTTAATAATTTTCTTTAGAAAAAAATGTAAATTTATTAGAAAAATGAGAGAAACATAACAACCTCAGATGAGAGTTCTATCTGTATACCTTTTTAATTCTTAGTTGAACAAAAATGTCAAGTTCCATAATTTTGGATAATTTGAATAGGAAAAGGTATAATAAACATACTTTTAAACTTAATTAACACACGTATATTTTGGTTGATATTCGTACTTAAAATATGGAAGATGTTTAAAGATATTCGTATAAACTCTTCTCCCAGAAATATTGTTTCTCAGATATTTAATTCCTGACACACTAATGTGATAAAAACAACGGTAATATATTTTGAAAAAAATGTTTAAACAATCAATACCAGTATATTTTTTCAAATAGATGATTTGCATAGGAAAAAAATGGTCGGTGAATAAAGTTATAAAAATAAATTGAATATGTAGACATGTAAACAGTATATACAGCGAAAATCATTTTAATTTAAATTTTTTCTTCAAATGAAAATATTTCCTTTCTTCTTGGAAAGGTATTACAGTTTTTTTTTTTCGTCTTTTTCTAGTGTGAAGCATTTTGACGACGATTATTTGTAACAGTTGATTAGGAATTTTAAATGGGTGAGAAATATTTACAAAAAAAAACTATCTCTGTAAGAGGGTGGATGAATATTTACAAATTAAAAAATTAGAATTTATATAATTTTTTACAATAGATATTAAAATAATTATTGCAAATTAAAACATTTTAATAACTATTTTGTTCAGTACATTATGTACAAATAGATTGTATTGGATTAACGGATATTCTTATTTATCTGAACAAACACCATGTAAGTTGAAGTGATGACTAAACAATCAGTCTAGGCTTACTTCATGTCAGACATGTAGACGTTTTGTAAATACTCGCAACATCTCGGCGTCTGTTCAGTTGTGAAGTGGTTGGTGGTCGTTTAACTCAAGTCCTCTTCAATCGACCCTGCCAGTTATTTGTTAAACCAAAGCAACCAATCCCAACTCTAGCCATAGAAAGCTCAATAATTATTTTTTACAAATCTGTATTATTTGCCTTAATCTCGTATTTCAGTGTAAACTAATATTGAATGATATTTTTAGTGAATTGGGTTCAACATTTCAGTACGACATCAAAACATATTTAAAATTCCCTGCGTTATATATTCATTAAATATGCTGAAGCAATAGAAATAATTAATTGTTTAATACATAATTAGGCTATCCACACCCATGTTATAAAAGCGAGTGTCGAAATTTCATTGAAATCGTTATTAAGTTTCAAATACCCCATATCATTAAATACTTACTTTGACTCATCTTTAAGGTTAACATTTTAATTCTCAACAATAACTTCCACATTAGTGGAAGTGGATTTCAACTTCTATGAAACTATAAAAACATATGTGGGTTAAAAGTAAATTTGAAACACAATTTAAAATAAAACATATCTCATAAAAAAGTTTATTAATTTTTACTTTTTTACATAGGTTTAAATAAAATAATTTGATTCTTTAAAAAAATTGACTTAGACATTTTTGCTGATATACACGTTTTAGAGATTTTTTGTATATAGAAAAATGTTTGATCAAATCACTAGTAGTTTTATTATTTATAACGAAAGAATTACTAGATCACAACTTAAAATTTTAATTTCTCAAAATAAAATTTACCCAAAATCAATAATACATTTTAATCACTGATAAAGTTAACTTCTACAAACCCAATTGAATTTTACCCCAAAAAATCAGGTTCCGTATATCAGCGAAAAATATAAAATATAACTTCATTATTGGAATAAAAGTTAAATATCTAAACATAGGTATAAGTAATTATTTGAAGTTTTCCGACACAAATACTTATGCAAAATATGAAGTAGAAATATCATTCAATAGTAATTTGAAAAAATAAATAAATAAGTAAAATTCAAGGCTAAACAAATGAGGCTAACACCTAACCGACGCCGACGTATGATTGGTTTTCTATTTTCTCAAATTCCACTCAAAGGCGTTTACTTAAAGTTTGGCGTATTTGATTAGGTTTTGTAAATTTTCAATATAATTTCGATCAAAACTGATTACGGAACTTATATTGACACGTTTCTTCTACAATTACCGCCTTATAACTACCAGACATTTTGGTAATATGGCAAACTACACTTTTTGTTTCGGTTCTTTAGCAAATCTCTTTAGATTTTGTGTTTTAATATGCAGTTATAATAACACGGGTTTTTCAAAAAGTACTTGTGGATTGTGTGTTATGCTTATATATTGTCATTTATTACAGCTCGTTACAAAATATATCATGTTTCAAATAATCGTTTATTTGTATTTCAAAGACGTTGTGTCAATTGGTGGTAACAATGGAGGTTCCAAGTTTCGTAATCCTCTACTACTACTTTATCTTTTGTTTTTTATAGTAAATTCGACTAAATTATCATTTGGCTCTAAACAAATGAAGTTAAAAGGATCCACTTGCAAATTTATTCTATGTTCTAGTAAATTTTTACTCGTGCTGATTATGGTTTTTTTATTATTGCAAAAATAATACTTCTTCCTAAATAAATGTAATAATTTAAGTTACTTTAAAGTGGAACATAACATTACCCTTAAGAGATATAAATCTAAGTTTATTGACACGTAATCTACTTTCAACTATAATATAGAAATATAACCAAAGTCCCTTCTCAAACATTTCATGCCCTGTCATTTATTTCGAAAGGGGGCAACAAATTGTAATAACAAGTTTCTCTATAAATAACCAGAGAAGTAATTTATTATTTTAATTAGCCAGATGGTAGATCAGTTCCGCCTAGTAATAAAACTTGTGCGTAGCAGAATTTTGTGGGGTCAAGAAAATAAGGGATGGGGATAAAAGCTAAATGATATAACTTAAATGATAAACACTGTTTTAGGTGTTTTTTCTTGTGTTCGTGCGTATGTGAGAGAGGAGAAGAGGAGAAGAAAAGTGAAAGATATACAGAAAAGTGTATGATGTTGTTTACAAGATAAAACAAACACGATAAAGACTCTAAATTAGGATAATTTATAAGAAAAATATAAAAATAATAATAATCGACAAAAAGTAATAAATTCTTTAAATATGATATGTTAAACATTCTCACACATATATAGTGCATGTATAGGAAAGATAAACGAAAACAAATTAAAAAAAAAAACTTCATTATTATTATTTTTGTTATAATCTTATTCAAGATTTCTGGTTTCTAAAAATAAAACTATTTTTACTATTATTTCTACGGTAGTCTGTTCGCTGTTGTTTAACCTACATGCCTGATAATTTTTTATACACATTGGCACATTTTGATCATAGTTATTGTAAAATTGGGAGGGGGGGCATACAATTATAATCCAAATACACATTTTCACAAACTCGGCTACAATGATTTATATATAATTTAGATCCAATATATTCCCTAATAATCCATCAACTGTACTGGTACCATACTCAAAAAATATTGCTAGAAATTATTAGGTCTAAATGTAAAAATATATCATAAAAGTCGTCAATATATTGATAACGTCAAAATATATAAATATCGGCAAAATGATAAAGATAAAATTTTGGAAAAAAATAATCTGTCAAATTTTATGTACAAAAAACAATTTTGAACCTACTAGTAAATTATAAAATTGTCTTATCTTGTATTGACGTTAGTCGAGTAACTTACAATTTAATCTGATCCTTAGCTTTTTTATACGCATTGTTTGGAGTAACAGTGTAGGGTTTATTACCAGTATTTCTCTCTTATTTATGGCAATAATTTGAGTACTTTTATGAGATCTGTATATCTTAAGAGAACTTCAATTAAGTTTTTTTTCTTTCTCGTCCATTTGCAAGAAAGAGAAATCGTTGTTATGGTAAAACAATATCGATGATGATACATAATTCGTGCATACATCCTGTTTGTATCCATCAAAGTACCATTTAGTTACAACATTTTATCAATATATATATATATATATATATATATATATATTGATAAAATATATGCCTAATCTTAACCCTGTCTGTGTCACCACTGTCACAGAAACCGATTGTGATAAACCCGTAACTCATGGTTTTTTATATTCTTATATATGCACGTAAACAATAATCGTCATAACTATAAACTAAGGTATTCAGACTTAAGACTATCAAACAGACAAATTGTATAATCTTTAAAATAGACCTACACTTTAAAACCTTATCGACATTATTCAAAAATATTCAGACTGCTATTTAAAAAAATGCATTTTATATTCTATAATAGGAGTAATTTCGAATATCTGCTCTAACGATTTAAATAAACATTTTGTTAAATATGAATATTAATCGACTTTAGTGTTTCTAATCACACGTTAAATATAAATAATTACAGATGTGATGTTTCACGATAGGAAAGTACAACTTGAAAAATATATTTCAATCAATTACCAAATACACTTAGGTCAAGTTACAAAATGTATAGATTAAAGTGAAAGTGTTAGCTAACTATGATCGCTGAAACATCCTCCTGATTTGCATGTTTTAATGTAACATAAAATCTTCTAGAATCCGCATCGTCGGCTTTTGTTAGTTTATCAATCTATACAGATGGAATGTATTTAGTTTAAAAGTTATAATCGGTCCAATATTTTATTTAATTGAAGACGTAATATTGTTTATGGTAATTTAAAAATATATATTATATAATACTAAATACATAGTATTGTACATAATAATTAATTGGTGACGTAATATGGTTTAAGGTAATTAAAAAAAATGTAATAATAAATAAATGTTGTTGTCCATAATAATTAATTATATTCTCTATTTCTGTACCCTCCGTTTAAAAAGAAAAGAACTAAATATCCCTAAATATAGGCCCGTAACAGTATTTGAGGAAAAGCTACTAGAATTATATGTTGATTAAATTTTTAATGTTATTTTCTTTCTAAAAGTTTTAAAATGTTTGTTATACACTTATAGTAGAAGCGAAGTAAGATTATTCAAAAACAGACTCTTTACAGTGTTTTTCCAAGATAATAAGCTTACTGTGGACTAAGTCCTGTCATTGCCTCCCAACATCATGTATCAAGCCGTCTCATTTCTTTCAGATTAGGCGCAGTTCCCTACCGTTCCTTCTATTCATCATTGTTAATCCCTTTAAAACGACAAGAGACGCCGGTATCGTATTAATTAAATGTGGATTTATACTTTTCCTTACAGACAGTTCAGTGACAGATATTCACATTAGTTTAATATTATTTTTCTCTTCTACTTACTTACTATTTACTAATATTAATGATGACATTTTACAGTTAATTTAAACAGTAAATAAGGACGTAGTTACAAGAGCTGTAGTTCTGCTCTACTCTAGGCTGAACTGGGTTTACAGGTTTAGTTTAACAATATAATGTATGCTACGTTTTAACTCTAAATATTACATCTAAAGTTCTAAAAAATATGAAAAATAAATTAGAGTAATGGGTATGCAATGAAATTAAATTGAATAGAAGGATCAAAAAGATAGAAATACAAATTTCTAAAGATGACTTATATAAATAGGAATTAATTAGACATTAACTTAATAATTAAAATTATTTGATTAACTACCCGTACTTGTCTGAATTTGTAATTGTGGTGGTGCCTAAATATTACGCTACATTTTGCTACACTAGATTGTGTTAGATACCTTCTTACCTAACGTAAATGTAAATAATTAAATTAATTTCTTGAAAATTTGCTTATATAAAAAATTTAAAAAAATATTTTTATACTATTTTGTTTACGTGTCTTTGTATAAGGAACAAAATAACATGGTAACTTAATTGTACATACATAATAAAGAGACATTATTTAATTTTAGATATCATAAACAAACGTATGGTGTTTTTCCTATTTCTAAAAAAATCCAATAAATGTGTCATTTTTTTAAATACATAAAAATACGATCTATCTTTATTTTGATGGGTATATTCAATTATTTGAATATCTTATATGTTGTTAATATATACTTTGTTGAACGTGTTTGTTAACGCATCTTAAATCAGACCTGTTGATTCATTTAAATATATATATATATATATATATATATATATATATATATATATATATATATATATATATATATATATATTTGAATATAGAGATAGAGAACAGACACATTACTAAAATTATATGTATATACACGTTTAGTAATATACTGCCTCTAATTAAATAGGATGATAGGAAGATAAAACAAAGAAATAATCATATGACCAAAAAGTTTCGTTTCTGTTTTCTATTTATATTTTCATTTAGGAACATCTGGAATTATGAATATTGAAAAAAAAATTTTAAAAAATAAAAACATAGCTTACCATTGTTTTTGTCGTTAAGAGTGAAAAGTAATTTATCTCTTATACATTTGTTATAAACCTAACGGTTTTTGCTGTTATTCAACACTTACAAATTAAATCACTGCCAATTTAGGAATGTATAGGTTTAAAACATATTTTGTCCCTTTAGTATGCTGTTGAAAGATTACATAAAAAATAGTTATACCAATGTCGATTCAACGTTTCCTCCTTCGATATTTTAAATTCTTTATGAAAACACTGAAAGTAGTAAAAGGAACCATCCACATACCTTTATTGTAGGAATATTACTTGTATTTTAACTTAGGAAAACTCCTGAGATTTTAGATACATCGTGTATACGTAACATTTAGTCAAAAAAATAATATGTCTGACTGTACACGCATTATAACTTTTAAAATTAGATCAAGACACAGCTGGACATGGAATCATGCCACTCAGAATCAGACTGGATAAAGCAGTTATAAATGTTCTACATGAATTTGGTTACAATGAATTTGGATTTCAGTATTTCTCTATATAATATGCACTAGTTGTAAAATTAATGATATATATATATTCCTATTAAATCATTAATTTTACTACTAGTGCATATTATATAGAGAAATACTGAAATCCAAATTCATTTACAAAGATATATATATATATATCATTTACAAAGATAATAATAGTCTTTACATCCTATAATTATTTCTTACATTGGGCAGTTTGCTGGAAAAACATACATATGGATCAATATGATCTTGTTATTCGGGGTTCGACCGTGTCAATATTGTCGGCACGTTGAGTACAGCCGACGTTTCGGGCACTTTACAGATGTCCATTCTCAAGGCTTAGCAAATGTCAAGTCCAAAAAAAAAAGTGAATCGTTTAAAATCAATACATATGGAATTACAATCAAGAAAGAGTGCTGTAAAAAAAAATACTCTTTTTTGTCCGTAATACTGGAAATTTTGGAGACGTGGCTTTTAATCTGTTGTTTATAGTTACACTTGAGGAACACATGAAGAAATTAATTATGGCCGACTCTAAGACAATCAAATTTTTTCTCTTTTTTCATACATCAGCTACGAACAAAATTTTAGTTATAGATAAAATAAGAAAATCGTCTTTAGATAATAGAAAAATATGTCTAAATACCACATTTTGTTAAAATCGGCTCAGGCGTTTAGGCTGTAAAGCACTGCACATTGAAAGACCGTTTACAAAAACCGCTTTTTTGACCTCAAGGCACGTCTAAACGAATGCATTTACAAAAAAAACCTTGCCATGAATTTTTTCACTCATTACATAGTTTACCACATACTAAAGAGTCTATATGTGACAACTTGAGAAAGTGAATAAATAGTTATATATAAACAAAACAAATAGAAATGAAACTTAGAATAAGCTCTTTCTAATCGAATCTGATTTTTAATCCGTAGTACTGATAAGTGGGTAAAATGAGAAATCCATTGAAAATAAATGCATACATGTAATGTAACGTAAACTGTTATAAATAGTTAACATTTCACTATTGTACACTTTTAATAATAAATAAATTTATCTCAACCTTCAAAAACAAACAGCGTGAGACTCTGTTAAGGGATTACTTTGATTGTAGGAGAAGCAAGCAATGATGATTAATAGCTTCTCACTTCCGTTCCTGGCAGCCAGACATTTAAGCAGGAAGTTGAGGCTCGGTGTTACAGTTAATCAAGCGTTGTTCTCACTAAATTAAATAAGTCGAGACCCAAGTCCGGTTTACGTTTTGTACTTAATTTGTGAAACATGCCATTCCATTGTAAGTGTTACGACTTCGTCGAGGAATTTACAATTATGTGTAAATATGTGTAAGATGTTTATAGTTTTGTTACACATTTAACAGATAGAAAATTATAAGCTCTAATTTTAATTTTGCATTTACATTAGAGAGGGTAAAACAGAACCTTTCAATTAATTTATTTTTATAAACATGGGTTTAACAATGTTCAGTAATTTTACTCTGTTAAAACTAACAAATATGAGGAATTTATGACATATGAGAGTATATTATATTTCCTGAACAACTTCAAGTTAGCAAGGATGTATTTATAAATTAATTTATCAAAAACAAAAATTTACAAATTTGTAGAATTGTAAGTTGTTTCTAAGTTGTTTCTAGAGCATTACAATAATGGAAGCAATATTTTTATCTCTGTTTTGGTTTGTTAAAATGTAAATAGATTTATTAGTATTCATGTTAAAAAAAAGATTACAATATCTAATATTTTTTGTTGTTCCAGGGCTCTCAATAACCTTGGAATTTTATGATACGAAAAACGTACACTATTGGTATGGTATTTATTTATTTTTTAAATAAATTTATTTTTCATATTAATTTTTTTTAAATTCAAAATTTTTATAATTTATTTTTAGAATCCAATGATTAAAATACACAACGCAGTAAAATACGAAAGAAAATTCCTTTTGTCACCTTTAAAACAAATAATTACAGTTTACCACACCAAATATGAATGATGAACTGCAAAGAAAAAACAAAAACAAAATGAAATTTAAATATATATTTATTTATTTGTATGGTAAAGAGGTTGAGGAAAACTAATTTTTACTTTATTTTAGCTCACAAAAATACTTATTTGAAAAGACTTGAAGTTCTGAAGTTGAATTCAGGCGCAGTAATTCAGGGACATTTAGTGTTCCATGCAAAAAGCGTTCCTGCAGTAGTTTGTAGTCATCCTATGCTTTTCACCTGGGCACATCTTGCAAGTTGTTATCTTTTTTTCAATCCAGGAATGAGCTGACCCAAGAACACTGTAAATAATGGTTTTAATGGTAGATTTCCAATTGTCAACCGTTGTTCCGGCCATCGAAGAACCAAATGTTCATAAAGTATTCTCAGGGACTTTTTATTATAATTAATGATTTCCCTTGAGAACCTAATACCCTGTTCAATATAATGAAGGAATTAACACCTTCAATATAGATCAAACTAAAAAGATGCCATCTTATTGTTGTTTAGAGGGGGATATGACCGAGCACATTTGGTCCAGAGTATCGACTTTAGTGTGATTGTGATACACAATAATTATAGGTTTTCTACTAGGTTTGGCTTACTAGCTTGTCTCAATGCATCGTTGATATTAAATAAACGACTTTTTTTCTCTTTAGGCTTGTATGACAAAGTGTAGTTGTTCCACTAATATAATATTTAGAATCGCCTATTTTCGTGCCCTTAGTTGATATCATACATTTCGGGATATCCGGCTTGTTCTTGTGGATAGTGACTAAAACATTTATAGGGATCCTTAAGAAGCTCATCAGCCGCTGTAACTGTCGATAGCACCATTGTAACATTGTGATTAAAACCATGAAACTGAGCAGTGAGCTTTTGTACATAGTAGTGACAGAGGGGTCCATTTACTTTTGTGTTGTTTTTCCTTAAATATGGTTTTGAACTAACATATTTTTAGAACTTGCATCACAGATCATTACAATTTTGATGTTGTATTTTGTTGGTAGTTTCAACATATACGTTTTAAACAGACATCTGCTTCTATAATTATGAAAGCAACGGTTCGTATATAGTGAGGTATGGTGCAAGCTTGTAGTTTCTATACATGATTTAATAAAGGATTAACAAAATAGGAACAAAACGATATTTTGTGACTCTCTCTGTTCTGGTGAGTTTGTTGTCAAATATAAGACAGTCCAATAAGAAATGATATCTTTTTCACTAAATACAGCTCTATAAACATTGCCATTTTGAGACGTGTCGAACATGTCTTATGTATTTAGTTCGTTGTATATGTCGAGGGCAGAAAATATCAAAATACCAAAGGATGACTTTATTGCTGAAGAAGTTGTTTAGCTGTTGGAGAACCTAATTGTTTGATATGCACTTTGTTTTCTTATTATTTCTTTATTTGTGTGCGTAACTGTCAAATCTTTAATAAAGTCACAAAGGAATATTTGAAAAATATCCAAAGGCGTTTGCACATCTCTACCAAACGCTGGGTCGCTGGTTGCTATATAAAACATTATTATCTTGAAGTTAATGGAATACTTACAGTTGTTGGCTCTTCAGTTCACCTGCAACCATTTTCTCTCTCACAACTATTGTTGTTCTTCGTTCAGTTGAACTTGCAGAAGAAGCAAGAGAATCACTCGATTCATCGGAAATGGTTTATATATGGTCCACACTAAAAGTATCAGAAGTACAAGGCTTACATTGACTGTCAAGTGAAACAAGCAACTGCACCATAGAGGTTTGATCACCAATCATTGCTGGGCTTGATATTGAGGCTTTTTTGGTAGTACAATGACGTTTTCTCTTCAACTGTTTAAGAACGTCATCGTCCGAAGACTTATCTGAAGACAAAGGTTCATATTCCTCGGTCCCAGAACAGGCTAAAATATAATCTCCTGTTTCACTCCCGCTGTCTCCATCTATATCGGACTCTTCTAATAAGTTATTATCGTCTAAAAGTCTGTCAAGTTCTGAAGAGACATTTTTAGGGAAACAAGAAATAAATGTATAAAAAAGCGTAATTTAAAAAAAAAATTAAAAAGTTGCAATATTTTCTAGTTTATAAAGATATTTGTTTATAACATTATCTGTCACTAACATTACCTAATTACGTATTTTCATTAAAAAACACAACACTCACTAAAAACATTTCACTATTGATATTATTTCGTCAAAATCATTACTCTATCCATGACCTGTTTGGTACAAACAAAAATATAATGTTTTTCGTAAAAAATACATCATACCATTCCAGGGTTAAAAAAAATAAAATAAAAAAAAAATCATCCTCGTAACTTATTCTTAGTTTCACATCCTACTACTCATTTTATTATCAGTCTTTATGGTTTGTGTGATTTAAGTTAGTCATCGTAAAACATCTTACTCTTTACTCCATATATCAGAATTAAGAACATTAAATATATTCTTTATACACACTGATAATTTTAATAGTTTTTAGTATATCACTAGATTTTTTTTTATTAGGATAAATCTAAATTTGTGATTATATGCCATAAAATATCTCGATCATATCTATTTTAAAAAATGATTTCTTAAATGTAAAGCTATCCTTTTAAACGTTTTATGTTTCAAACAGTTTGGGTAAGACAAATTGAGTAATTGTAGCCTGTAATTACCTAAATATATTGTGCTGTTCACCATATTAAAAAAATACCAAAGGTTGTCTGAGTCATACATTAAAATTAGAAAATTATTTCAATAAAATGAAATATAGTACAAGTATTGGCGAAATGTGAATTGAAAAACATAAAACACAAAGAAAATATTAGAAATTTTGTTAAAAATGAAAGATAAGTTTACAACAAAAAAACATTTATTCTGTTAAATGTACACAGAAATAAGAATGTATATTAAGTATGTACACTAAATTTATACACCTAATCTTACTTTTAAAGTCAATAGAGAATGGAAGCTTACGATAAAAGTCGCAAAATATTCAAATAAACTTTATATGAATCAATTGCTTGGAAATATATTTAAAAGTCTTTTTCCACATTTAAAAAATTCGCTTTTATTTGCACTAAGAGCCTAAGAGTTTTATTTATCAGCATTGAAAAGAAACAGTTGAAGGAGAAAATATTGATACACAATGTAGGCCTAGTGTTTCCTTTGTGATTGAAGCTTAGTCTAGGTGTAAATCGAATTTTCTGTTGGTGTTGTTGTTATAAAACCTCCGTCAAAGCAAACTATATTCAATTATGTTTTATAACCTTCACTATAGATTTTAAATTAAACAGAATACTTATGTACCAGTTCATAAATGAACGTTAAGACACGACTATTTAATTACCAAAAATTTCATAAAGATTAAATATGTTTAGTCGTAAAAAAAACAACTTGTTTTCTAAATGTACTTTTCAAAGTAAAGCAGACAGTTATCTTTTTGTTATACATGTAGACACTTTAGATTTGACACATTAATAAAATCATACATGATGGTATTGTGTGAAAATTCTGAGTATAAGGTATATGTTACATGCACGATAATTTTGAAACATCGATGCTGAGCAATGAAAAGTAAATGGTATTTGTTTCTATTTTGATTGGTATTCAGATATTATTAGAAGTAAATTTTTTTTTAAACTTCTGGAATTAATACTAACAAATAAATTATTCGAACCGTGCTTAAACCTCATATATATATATTTTAGTAAATTAGAGAAAAATTATCAATTAATGTGTCCTAAATTAACCATGAACTTTTACTGTAAATAAAAGACTACATGCATTAAAAAAATATATATTACGTTTATATATATATATCATTTGGTTTTAATATACCTATAGTATACCTTTAGTATTTAGTTATGATAGAAATAAACTACGTTATTATTAAATTAGGTAATAATTTTAAAAAAAACGTAATATATTTTGTAATGCATGTAGTCCTTTATTTATATTAAGAGTTCATGGTTAATTTAGGTCACAATAATTGATAATTTTTTCTAATTTATTAAAAAAATTAATAAAAGATATGTTTGTATTATGTGTTTTTTTAAAGATGTTACAGAAACATATATGGCACTGTAAAAGTCGTAGACACACCCGTTGCGTCTGGACACTAAGTTTTTATTAGGATATCTACACAACCCACTGAACTCAAGTTATCGAGTGGAGTGATTATTTATTTAAAGATAAATACTTGTGAAATTATTTAGTAACGTATAATAAATATTAGATTTTTATATCACAGCACTAGTTTACACACTTGTCAAAAATATTGTTTTGATACATTATACATATAATGCTTATGACTAATTAATGGTAATCATACTTCTCAATAAAATTATATATCGATTTTTAGTTTACAGAACTAAAATTTTATTGAAAGATATACATTTAAATAGATGAACTCTTGATGGGTTTTATTTTGTTCACCGTCATTTAGCAAAATATGCAACAATTGTGCATAAGGAACCTAACAACACGTGTTTATTTCAGATTGTATACAGTTGTTTTAGATTCAGACCATGAATCCCTGAAGCCACGCGCTATTGTTGCAAATACTCGTGGGACAGCTAATCCCACAACAAATAATAACCGTCATCATTCAATGGAAAAGAAATATGGATGTATGCAAATTGCCTTTCATAAATTAGAGAAGTTTAGTGAATGTACTAGTACCGAAACTTTGATTACATAAAAGACTCGTTTAAATATTACTCACGCAGGGTGAACCACGACACAAGGGATGAATGCGTCATATAAACTACCCTTATAATCCTTTGGCAGGGTACAACAAAGTGCTTTACAGATAGGCGTGGTGCATAGCGACCATGAGGGATGAGAGAACCCCTGTAGAGAACTTCCCTCCAACATCGTTATTTGATTACATTTATAAGATTACAGAGAGGGAATAGCAATATTGTCTTTTCTATAATTCACAACTGTTTTGACCCAGCATTCATGAGAAAATCCCCTTACAATTAAGTTTAATAAAATTGGATTTTATGTTCATGTTGGAGGGATTATCGTTGTTCTTTGAAGACCGTTTAAGTACGAAATTAAATACATGACACAGAAATGTTTAATTATTTTGTATTGAAGTAGTTTCTTTTATGTAAAACGCTCTGGGTACAGAATATTGGAGATAAACATTAAATTTATTAAATTTTAAATCTAAATCTTTCAATACGATACATTCAATATTAAAGTGTAACTTTACAATATTTATTTATTCCATGTCGCGTAATATAAATTAAGAAAATATTTAAAGATTAATATTAGTACTACATAATAAGTTGTCATGTGTCCATGTAGAATTTCATCACAATTACTTCCTCTTTATAAACGCATCTATACGTGTAGTAGAACTGTTGGCGGAATTTAAAATATATACACATCTCTTCTTGAGTACATGTGTACCTCACTAGTAACTTTACCATCACAAAGGATTAAACTTTCCTTACAGCAATTCAAGACATCACAGGTAAAGAATCCATCCTAGAGCAAAAAAATCTGTGACATCCAACGTGGATAACGGACACTGAAAGATAAATTTTAATTAAGTCTTGACAATAGAATATTCTAATATCTTATATTCAATGAAACATACACACAATAAAGTTATTAAGCTTCATTGAGTATTGCAGACCTTGGTTTTGCCAGTTTGCGCATTTACAAGACAGTTAATCTCTTATACTAAAATAAAAAAATATTTATACGTATTTACGACAATAATTTTTAGTTGGGATACTAAAGAAATTTCAGGTTGGGGAGGGTGTAAGGGGGGACTTTAGACAATGGCTGAAGAAGAGGGGAATTCGTGAAGTATTTTACCTGATCGTTCAAACCTAAAGTATTGTACTATCTAAAAAAAAATAAAGTGATAAACGTGGGTTAATAGGGCGAGCGTCACTGATCATTCGCATTTTTTACACACATTTTTCTTTACGCCTTATTGTAAACATCATTTTATAAGAACGAATATATTTATTCTCCCTTTTAACACATCAATATTATTAATATTTACTTAATTTGACGAAAGAAATAATTCCGTTGTTATCCTACAAATACAATTAAAATAACATTCCTATGTTTAAACGTAATGTTATAAGTCTGAGGGAAATTTCATGTCTATGAGGAAGTCATTATCTAGCAAAAGTTAGAATTGTCTTTACAATAAGTGGCCTAAAGCTGATCAGCCTCTTCTCGACATGAGCAATTGGCACTAAGACAGCAAATGACATATTTCTGTTTGGTATGTATTATTGTTCACTAAGTGTATTTTATGTTAACATAAAATTGTAATTTGATCTAATCTTAGGTTTAATTTTATATTAAATATTTAGTAAGTGCTTATAAATATAAAATAATAGGTTATTATCTTCTTTATCATAAAATATTAAATATGTTTTAACTCGTAGATATCGGTAGGTTATGTCGTTGGAACATCGCAATTTTTAATCTTTTGGCACTAAGATTTAGAGCGATTAAAGGAGGAGATTTGCCATGATACACAATAAACTAATAAGGAAAACTTAGAGTGTTTTAATATATATATATATATATATATATATATATATATATATATATATATATTAGGCAGAATACCATCATAACGTAGAATTAAAAAAATATGAGGTTTTTGGGAAAAAATAAACCAAATATTAATAATATTATTTTGTACAATCATTGAAATTTACGTGATTAGATCACCGAAACAGTTTAAATTCCTTACTTTGAAAAACCTTGTAACTTTCTCTTCTTACGAAAAAAAATTGAATAATTTATTACCTACTTGAAATTAATCGATATCCATATCAACTTCTAATTTTAATGATGCACATTTAACAAGAAATTTCCAAGCAAATGTTGTTCTTAATAATTCGCCATTATCAGATGTTTAACGGAGGCGTGAAGACTCTTTAATTCAAGAGGAGCAGAATTAGATTTACCTGAGAATTTGGCATCTTTAAGGAAGTTATTTTTAACAGATCTTGTCGATAATAATTCACCATTAGCGGATAATTAACGGAGGTAGATAGGTGTGAAGACGCTACAAAGCATGAGAATCAGAATGAACGTTTACCTGAAAAAGAGTATATTTGGATCTATTGTAAACGTCTTCGGTTAGTATAAAAACAATATTAACTCTTTTCGGGAAAATCAAGTGAAAATTCTTTATTTCTATTGACATATTACACCAAATAGCATGCTTATGAGATATTTTATACCCTGGCTTAAATAAATTTAAAAAAATAATTGTGAAAAATCAAATTGTATCATGTAATAAATAATTGATCAAAGACAGAAGAAAACTAGTATGAAACTGAATAAAAAATTTGACAACTCTTTATCGGTCAAAAGAAAGAAAAATAAAACGAATTTCAGGAATATGTTTGTGAAGTTGAACTTCACACTTTTTCTAATAAGATATGTTCCTCTTGAAAGTACCTATACTAGTTGTGTTTTCGTTAGTTTTGATTTTTTCATGTAAAAGACGTTAGTTTTGCTATTTGGAATTCGATTTAAGCCCTCAAAGAACATTTTCCCACGGTGGGTGGGCCAACTTCATACGACCTCCACTAAAATATTTAATGTCTAAATACCACTTAAACCCTTTGATCTTCATTATTTTCGGATAGTTTTGGTATTTTGGACGTTAGTTTTGTTTGATTTTGGAAGGTTTTTACATGGTCTTTTGTGAGTGGATCAACTAAACACTTTTTTCGAATAAGAAAAATTCACGTTAAAAGTAACTATATCAGCTGATGTTTTCGTTATTTTTTGTAAGTATTGATGTAAAAGAAGTTAGTTTGGCTATTGGGAGTACGTAATAAGGTGTAAAACAATATTTTCGCACGGTAGGGGGGCCAACTTAACACTGTTCTTTCCCAAAATATTATCGATTTAAAACAGTCTTAATATATCTAATTTTGATAGTTTCGATAAGTTTTGATGTAAGAAAAGTTAGTTTTGCATTGGGAGTAGGATGTAAACCCTAAAAGAATACTTTTCCCCGGTGGATGGGCCAACTCAGACGAATCTACCTAAGATAGCAAAAGTCTTAAACACCACCTATACCCTTTCCTCTTCGTTAGTTTTGGATACTATTGTTATTCTGGACGTTAGTTTTGATTTTGGAAGGTTTTTACGATGGTCTTTTGTGGGTGGGTCAACCTAACACTTTTTCGAATAAGAAAAAAATCACCTTAAAAGTAACTCTTCTAGTTGTGTTTTCACGAGTTTCGATAAGTTTTGATGTAAAAACGCTAGTTTTGCTATTGGGAGTACGCTATATGACATACAAAATAATTGTACAGGTACAATCACACTGTTCATTCCATAGATCCAATAAATAATTTGACAATAAAATATAAACGTCATTATAACATATTGTTAAAATATTTCCTAATAACATATTTATTGAAAACCTTAGATTATTATTACGTATATAGTGTTTGTAGTTTTCATTATCTAATAATACGTTTTAAATTAGGCTATGCCTTATATTCAATGTTTATTCTTGACTTTACCTCGCAGATATAAAACTAATCTTAGTCACCTTCAACATAATGACTTTGTTTCTATATTTTTATGCTGTTACCACGTGCCCATCACATTAATCTTGTGTATATTTACTAATAGAGATCGCAATTAGTTTTATCTCTTGGGTTTAAGAATAAAATTAAATATTTGGTTAAATTTGTTTAAATTTATATATAAAATATTTGGTTAATGCTATAAAATCGATTCATAACAAACAAGTTGAATCTCCGGCATAGTTTTCTGTTTTCTGTTTTCTGTCTCATAAAAACATTTCCTAATCAATATAATTATCAACATGGTTATATCATTCAAAGTTTGTGTTCCATACACAATTTGTTTGTTTTACCTTGTATTATAATTATAAACAACGATACACATAATTATATGAAGTACCAATTGTGTATATTAAAAAGATATTGAATTATAGTTCACATTAAAATTAGGATAATGTCATATAAGGGATACAAAATTTGTATTATATATTTAGACAGATTTTGTTCTTTTGAATGTAAGAATTGGCAAGAAAACTGCAAAGTTTCGAGTGTCATCGTTATTTTATTAATATTTAGTATTACCAATTTATCAAAAGTGATTTCAGGTGATGGACAAATGTACAGAATACAAAGACAGTCAAGCCCATATAATACTAAAATTATTTTCTTTTAAATATAATAAAAAAGCAATTCCAGATATTAAATAATCCAGATCGAAGTGATTTTAAAACAGGTTTAAAATGTGACTAACGTGCGGAAAACCTCACCACGTTACAAATCATACCCCATGCATTTTCCCTGTTCACCACCAAGTGAATTTCATTGTCGAGTAATAGTGGTTTCACTTTTATTATCTACGTTTTAAGCTTGATAACGTGAGTTGATTTATACTCTGGAAATGTCGTTTATTAGTTTTTATGTAGACAAATGTTTCATATTTCCGATTAATTCATATTATTAATAATGGTAGTTTCATTTATATTTTTGGGGTAGTCAAATATCTGACTCGACCACAATTGCCTAAAACCCCACTTTCAAGAGTCATAATTCAATATTTTGCTCAGTCCTTAAAAAATCTCTTGAAAATTAGAGATTAATTTCACTTTTGAATTTAAATCCATTTTATTGAACCAAAAATTCCCTTAATATTTACCAAAATGACTGAATCGGCTTAATAAATAATATAAAAAAATAGAGTTTTGACATTTTGGATTATTCTTAATCCTTAATAAAGGAGAATATTAGCAGAATAACAGTTTTTTTTTAATACATGAGTGGTAACTGCAAGTCCTGGAGTAAGGCACTAAATTTGCTATAGAAGGAATCGCAAGTATACAGAAATAAAGACAAAATGTCGTACCCCACTAACACAGTTTACCTTTATAAATTTACCACATATTCTACTTTTTTCTGGATTATACCTCGGAATGGACTGAGATATAAAGTAAATTTTTAATAGATAGTAACTTTTGGAAAAAAATAATATATCTTTTGTCTTGTAGCTAAACGAAAAAATAGAAAGTACTGATATCTTTGTTTTCCCTCGGATAATTTCTAGATAAAAAAAAAAAAAACCCAAAATTGATTTTGTAAACGATACCTAAATAATTGTAAAGCATGTTGCTATAAGTTTGTGTGAAACGGTAATTCCTGTTGGAATGTAACATAGTAACTTGATTCCCTCGTTCATTGCTGGAAAATACTAAAACAAACTGAAATTAATTAATGAATGATATTTACACCGAGTCGCAGTGCTGATTTAATTACAGAAATGTGTACCCGCGGCTTGATGGATGTTTGTGAACAGTGATTACTTCCACAGAAGTGGAGCAAATATTGACCGTACTTGTAGCAGGTAGTAACTGCCGAGCACATTGCAAATAACAGAATTTTATATTCAACTTTTAATCACCACGCTGCGTCCAAAGTGGTTATGAGGGGGTTTGTATATTTTGCTGTAAAGCGTTTAAAATAGCGATAATGGATTTCATTGCTTTCTAAGCGACACAGTTACTGTATTAATGACAAATAATTTATATTATTAGAATTGAACGTTTAATGACATATTAAACTAGATTAATTAGAATTCAATGAATTTTTAATTGCAGACAATGATATTTCACTCATTTTAATAAAATGTAAATATAATATTAACTTTTTAACAATATTACAAAACACATGCTTAATTTTATTATTTAGTAGCCTAAGGCACAAATGTAAGAAAAAAGATGAAACATCATTTCCACCGTTTGTTCTAATGATTATCTAGTACACAATTTGAACAAAGAGAAGTTTTGAAGGTATTCATTGAGAACTTCAAACAAAACCTTCTGGAGACAATGCAGGGTCTTTATTGTCAGAATTCAATTCAAACCAACACTTAAACAAAAACATCGAGATGAAATACGGCTTATATATTCTAGAACCACAGTGGCATTAAATTTACCATCTATTATCGTAAAGTAACGGTGTGGAAGCAGACGTAGTAACATAAGGAATTATTTGTTTTTACTTATGTGATATTACTTCTTTGTGAAATTTATTACTCTTAAAGTTAGTGTTAATTTCGATTAAGTCTACACACTCAACATGCAGTATACCAGCCATAGTAATACAACATTGCAGGGTAATTTTCTAACCACATTGATTTTGATTTTTGATCGAATTATACTAAAGAATACTACCTCTACACACCCACAAGGGCAAATCGGAAATTCCCATTAATAATAACAAACAATGAATTTTACATTGGTATAAAATGTGATCCATTTTAAGAAAATATATTTTTTATAATACACTTTTAATTATTGTAGAATCATCAAAGGAAATTTTACTTTTTTATAATTTCACTAATAAAATATAAGTGATTTTTATCAACAATTAAGGAAAATGTATATAGAAATAATAACGTTAATTTTAAACAATCTATCAAATCCTAGTGAAGTAATTTCAACTATAATTTGTATTATAAAAACCAACAAATTTGTGTAAAATACTGGCTGATTGAAGAAGTGTACTCAAGTAGTCAATTACTTGATATTATTATAATTATTTTTATAAAGTAACATCTTCAATTTATTTTACTTAACTTAAATTGAAATTGTGTTCAATATTTATAAAAGATAGATTTTTAAAATATGTATTATGGAGGCTGCATCACTCAAGTGCAAAGTACATGTGTAGCCTGTTGTGGCTATTCAGTAAAAATAAAATAAATAATGAATTCAATAATTTATTGTCAAGAAATATATGAATAAAATATTTACATTATGTGACTAACACAACTTTGTTCTGTTTCAATTAGTGAAATTGAAGAATGTTTTCAAAATGAATTTTTAAGTAAAACCACAAAAAAATTGAAATTGTTTGATTTCATGGTAAATAATTTAATGGGAAAGTTAAAGTAGCATTAATTATATCGTATTACGTTACTGATTTCAAGCATTATTTTTTGTTCATAAAAATATTAATAAATTAATTTGATAATTCATTGATGTTGTTAGAATAGTTGCTACTTTTAGTAATAGTCATGGAATCATCCACAACCCAATATAGTTGAACGATTTAGATTCAATTTGATGTATAGGATATTTTGTGCATGTCTCAAGGTTGTTATATATAGTGCAGGGTAATATTTATTCAGTATTGTACGGCAATATTTCTGGAGCTGATTCTAGTGTTAAAAAGGAAAAGAAGTTTATATAAACGTAGGTCCGGGAAATCTTCGTTTTCCGTCTGTCGGCTTTTTTATTTAGTTAAATTTATGTTTATTATACATATAGGTATATATATCTTTGGAATTATATAGGACATTAGGATATTAAGTGAGTATTTGGTATCTAGTGAATAAATACAAACATTCCACCTAGTAATATTTACTTACAATTTATGTTTTCATATTCGTTTATATCTGAACATACGATGTAATATTAGTTTTAACTTTATAAAACATTAATCCCGGAAGTATTGGTTATCGGTAGCACAGAATTTAATTTAGTTTTGGATAGAGTACAATCATGTCTAACCTATTTTTAGTATAATAATGGCCACTTATATCTACATTCAAAGTATAGTTTCAAAACATCATAAAATATTACATATTTTATCTCCTCTAATTAATAAAACATTACACATAAACACCTATCTGTATTAATGATGATTTGCAATTGGGACGATTATTTCAATCTCTTTATAATATCATGTTTCATCGGAAATTGAATGTTGTCAACAACAGACACATATATAAGTTTATAGACGCTAATAAAAAATAATCTTATTATTTGCTCTGACTGAACTGAAAACAAAAAACCAACTTCTCAAACGATTGTACAAATACTTTTTATAGTAACATCAAAAACGACAACTTAAAAGTGCTCATAAAATGTTTTCGATAATGTTACACCTCTCACCATATAGCCGATAAAGTGTGATATACCTTATAGTACCTGAACAAAATACACTCTCCTTGCTTTGTTTAACTATTCTAACTGCATGCAACATTTTATATATTATTCTTCGTAATTTAACTAAAATACAATCAATAATGAAATAATAAGAATATTTTCTAATTGTTTAATAAAAATTCTGTATCATATGGTGAGTACAGTTTCAAATTTAAACACGCGATAACTAATTGTTATTTACAATAGTAGTTTTCTACTATTACTAAACATATTCTGTGGCTCATATTCCCAGATCCCATTCTATAACCTGCTAATATTACTATTAAACAGTTTTGAATATATATATATATATATATATATATATATATATATATATATATATATATATATATATATATATATATAATTTGATATACCATTCATAACGCATGTAAATCTAGTCTTATATTTATCCACTGTTTTCACAAAATACAATTACACCAGTTTAATTTACTTAAATTTGTGAATAATAAAATAATTTAAGTCTTTATGATCATACGTGAAACACCATTCTAGAGATGCGTAGTATCTATTTAACACATTAATATTTCAGATCCCCAACAAAATCTCCGATATCAGTCTTGAATGTGGAGCTGGTTTTTCTGGTTGTACGAGATTGTTCACTATCACAATTCTAACCAATATCTACTCTTAACACATCAGAATATATATTGTAGTATATTGTTTACGCTGTTTTAACACTAATTTTTTAAATAAACACTATTGTATACTGAATAAATTGTGTATTAATGCAAATACCTATACAAATGAATTTATGACCGTAATAATCTCGTTATTATTGAACAAAAATGATATTCAAAGTACCCTAAATAAATAATATTAAAACTCACATTAAGCTTGTATTCACTTACAATGACCAAGAAGTAATAACTTTATTTTTATAAAATATTATCTATATATGGATATTTAAATTTTTAATTTCCGTAAGTAAGCAAAAAGTTCATATAATATATATATATATATATATATATATATATAACTTATATATATATATTATAGAACTTTCTATCTAACGCTATAATTGGTTTTTCTCTGAAATTTAGTTGTTATAAACCGTTATCAAGTTATATACTATAGGTAAATTTCATGTGGGTATATATCCACTTCATATAAGATGATAAAAACTAAACTAATAAAGTGGAGGCTCAGTATAAATTTATTGTCTTAAAATATATTTTAACGAAACTTATAATTTAATTCAATAGTTAAATTACTAGATTGCTGTTAAATAGTTTGCTGAACTAACATATTGTATAAACATAAAAGCAATTTATTTTATTAATATTTTTTAAGAAAAGGAGTAAATATTACACTGAATTTCGAGGTTAAAAATATATTTTTAAAATTAAATGGACAAATTGACACTAAAATTTATATTTCCTACACCACGATAAGAGATATAACGATTAGAGTAGTATTATATTAGGAAATGTAGACAACTATCAAATCTATCATATACAATTTTTCCATTTTTCGTCTATGATTTAATTGTACAAACTTTTGTGACTCAATAAAATAACGATAATATAAGTTAACAGTAACACTCAACATTAAAACTAATTTTGTAGCTCGTACTTGATAATTTC
Source organism: Aphrophora alni (assembly GCA_963513935.1). Taxonomy (NCBI): domain Eukaryota; kingdom Metazoa; phylum Arthropoda; class Insecta; order Hemiptera; family Aphrophoridae; genus Aphrophora; species Aphrophora alni. The sequence continues at coordinate 142,418,382 of OY740769.1, read as the reverse complement.
AGCAAATTACCGTATTAATCTCAGACATCTTATAACAAGACCTACAATTCTTTGAAGATGGTGACAGCTTGAAATATACAAAGGGAGAAGTGGGGCCAATTTGTCAGAAGGAGGAATTTGATGCTCAAAAGTACAGCATCTAATTGCGATAAAATCGGAGAAGAAAGAAGAATTTTTTATTAAAAGTGGTTAAAAATTATTTAATAAAAGACAAAACATATTTTCGTCGAAAAAATTAATGAAATTTAAAGTCATAATTTCGTATCATAATTTAATACTTTAAATAGTTATAGAATAGTTTATTACCTTTTTTAAATAGTTCCAAAATTATATCAATATATTTCTGCAAAAATAAAAATCATAATTTTTAATAATTGAACTTATTGAATTGGCTCGTGGATATTTAAATGAAGTGTGTTCAATTGTGTAATTTAAAAGGACTTATAAATGAGGACATTAGAAAATGTATTTAATGCACTTGTCTCTTATGCGGATATTGATGTTTGTTATGGAAGTGAATAATTAATTTGTGATTGTCTCTGACTGGGTGAGAAGTAATACCTGATATTTATTATAAAATTTTAGTGCATTAGGTGATTATTAGAGAAAATTGTATTGTATACACTGAAATTTTTATGTAACAAAGTATAAAGTGGAAATGTTGCAATGAGATGATGCGATTGAATTTAATGAAGAAATGTTACAATTTTGAAGAGAAACATTTTTTTTTAATTAGAGATTATGGAAGTACGAAGATACTAATCTTTGCTACTATAAAATAATATTTAATTATTGTATGTAAAGTTATGATTCATATTTCAATTCATAAATTGATGTTTTCAAATGAACAAAGCAAACTTAGTCTTGTATTTATATGGTGTCTAAGTCAGCAAAGATGAAGACCAAAGTTTTCTTTCAAAGAAGAAACTCATCGGTTTTTTAAAGATGTAATATGTAAGGTGATGTCTGCAAAATGGTAATGAAAACGTGTTCTTATAATTAATTAGTATCAAGTTTTATTTAAAAGCCGTGTCGATCTGTGACTAATCACATATTATCAAGATACCAAACTTAACTATCTAATAATAATAGCCTAATCATTTTTAAATAATGTGGATTCTTGATAATTATTCAGATATTTGACAAATGTCAGAAGGATATTATATATACATTTTAATACACATCCTTAATACACTTAAGAATGGTTGGTTATGTGCATACAATTTTTAAAAAGCTTTTCAAGATATTTAATTGTTTATGAAAACAGTTGGTATAATGAGTTCCAGAGAAATATACTAAAAGAAAGAAGAAAATGTGTTTTGTAGAAAACAAGGCAAAACAAACAAACAAACAGTTTATTCTCAATTAGAACGTATCACTTTAAGTTGCATGATTAAAAATTTCATCAACAACAGTAAATGCTTCAAATGACTCGAAATGTTCTGTTTTCTTATGTGTATATTTCAGTGAATTTAATGATAATTGCAATATATTTAACTTAAACACATTATTTTGCCTTAACTCGAAACAATATAATTTTGACAATCATCAAACTATAACAGTAAAAACAAATTCTTTAACTCGTTAGAAATTTGGATTTAATTACTGATTAGAATTAGTTAAGTGAGATAGTAATGGATTGTAGTCCTTATAATATACGTTGTTTCAGATTCAACCACCTTTACAGGTGTGATTTACACAAAAAACACAAACACACGCACTTACGCTTTTTTTAAGGATGTTTAATTAAAATAATAGTTCCTGATATCTATCCATTAGAGTTTAGACCAATATTTAATCCTAAATGATATTAGAAGAAAAGCGAAAACAAAGTTATCAATTCAATATTGAATTATAATGACTTTTAAAATTACCGTAAAACGCCATGTCTTTTCTACTTTGCATAATAAATCTGTATTCTCACAACAACAACAACAAAAAACATTTCAAGTAACTACAGTCTATTCATAAAGTTATGAATGTGTAAACGTGCGGATACTTGTTTTCAAGAGACGCAACTTTAATTTCCGGGGTGAAAAAAGTGAAGGGAGGGAATGTTTCATCTAGAGAAGCTTAGAAAAATATTGTATTTGCATGAACGAATTTCAAATGCTCAAGGCATAAGTCCATTCATTGTAAAACAAAAACAAATAAAACTTCATGCATCTAAGGTGAAAGAATTCCATTTCGGATGAATGAACTCATTTTTTCATTTGGATTAGGCCTTTTCATCTCACTATGTCTTATATAAGCAAATATTATAAATCAATATCATCAATACAAAATTATGATGCCATAGTTGTGAATGGCTGTATGGCTAGAAATTGGTTTTCGATAAACGTAAATTTCCATTTGTAGTCAGCTTGGATAGTATAATGTCAAATTGAAAGTAAACTATTAGACCCATAAATGTATAGATAATAATTAACCTAGAACTACCAAAAAATACATCTTTAAGTAGAGACAAATTTAATTTTACTAAATATGTGTAAACTAGTCCTAAGCTCCCTACTGATGTGCTAAAAAATTTTTTTTTTTTAAATTGCTGATCTCTAGATGTTTATAAATTATCTAATATTATTATTATCATCAATGAAAATATTTGTTTAAATTTGTTTGTAATTTGCTTTACAATATTTTTTTGAAATTGAAAAAAGAACAAACATAAATCAATAAAAATAAAATCAATATATGAAATATTACTGAGGTATTGCTTCCATTTCTCATATACAATGGAGTGCCAGATGCCACAGTCACTAAACTGTTAATAAAATGAGAGTTATGTTTCTCTAACCACAAGGGATGATAAAAAAAACCACCAAAGCAAAAAGGGGGCTCTTACCCTCTGACAAAGCAATGCAAAAAACACCCAAGTCAATAGTTTGGGGTGACGTTGCATCATTTATTATTCTTTCTAAATGATAGTTAAGCTCTTTCTGGGGGACTCTTCATGGTAACCCCCGCTTTATTGCGCAGCTCACTGCTTTTATAAGGTTAACTGCCTTTGTGTGGCATACTGTATATATGTATTACTACGGGACCAAAATACATAATCTTTCTGAAGTGGACACTTTTGATTTAGAAAATTAGATTTTCACTGTTATATCAGTAAATTCAGTATGGAATTTAATAAAGTTAAACACTGAATCAAATTAAAATAAAAGAGTTTTCTTTATCGTACGACGATTCATCATTACAACAGTTAGTATATTATTTTAGAAGGTATAAATACGAATTCCCAAAAAGTTAATAGGAAGCCATTACGAGTGTTTCGTATACTTTTTCATACTCCAAAAAATATAGCAAGTAATACAATCTCGAAAACAATGAAACAGTTTACGTATGCATTAAATTTGTGAAGTTCTTTTCGAAGTCATTATTTACTCAGATTTGGTGCGATTGGTGATCCTTTACACATTTCACAATTATTTTAAGGTAGACAGAACCATTATCACCATGCTTTAATAAACCCTGATCTCTATTTGATTGAGACACTAAATTAGACAAACTTCAGTAATAAGATATCTATTAAATAAACTGTTATGGAAGACTAGGTTGTTGATTCTGGCAGACTGCATTCAAGACAGATACATTATTTATCTAACGATCTTTGATATAAATGACTTTTATCAAGATAATGTTGCTGCTCACTAAAAAAAAAAAAAAAAACGATTGGTTGGGAATTTATATCTTTTGAGTTGGTTTATTAGTTGTAATCACTCACATGTAGGCTACTTAAGTTGACGTTTACGTAATGTACTGGTATTTTAAAATCATTAAAAAAATTGAAGAAGAACATTGTGTAGTAGAATAATTTAATGAATTTGTAAATTAATTCCCAGAATTTTATAGGATAGGAACTGAAAGTATTCGTTTATTATTGCAAGCCGTGACACCTACCCTTGTAAAGCGTCATTTTTTACTTATGTATTTTACTTTTAATTTAGCTGCATTGTTCTTCCAGGCCATACGGAAAAAGAGAAGACGTTAAGTTTTATAGTTCCATAAACAGGGGTTGTTCAATACTAAGGAATTAGGAAATATTCTACATTATTTACCACTTAATACGTATTGTCACTTTAAATTATTGTAACATGCTAATCAAAGAGATAGAAGTTACGGCACATGTCTTTATCGTATTGGTGTACAGCAGTTTAGCCAATAAATTGAGATTTAATCCTCGCTGACTATGCCTATCCTATACGATTACGATAATAAAAGCGTGTCGTTTAAGCCTTTAACATTTTACCATATCGCTCTAGTGTGAAACTGGTGTTAATTCTAGAATTACATTTACTTTAATGTTTTCTAGAAAAAAAACCTTAAGATAATGCAAATCATCCTATAATTAAAATGTCATACATATATTCAATATATTGAAAGCTAAAAATGAATTTACTTTGAAAACAATTTGGTAGAAACAATGTAAGTAATCATACAAATTGAATGTACAAATTGATTCAGGGAGTGAAAGCATCACATATATAATTGTTAATAATGACGTGTAGGTTGAATGAAAAGTTCTAGCAAACATACACATCTATAAAAAATGGAAACAATGATACAAACGTAAACGAACCTTAAATACTTCATATAGTTATATTATTTCAATCCATCAGTCGTTTACATTTTATGATGTGGTGAATTTATTGTCCGTTGGTTCTGATTTAGTAGTTTGAGATTTTTTGTTGTTTTTAAGAAAACGGGAAAATTTATGAACGTCTGAATCCACTTGCATATGAAATGGTCTAACCGAGGCATATCCTTTAAAGTTCTTTCTCGTTTATTTTATATTATAGTACGTATTACAGCAGGTAATCAATCTTTTCCTCTAACGCTAGACTTCCTTAGCAGAGGAATAAATAAAGGACATTAAAGACTGCATTCAGTAGCGAAGCTCCAATATCAGACTTTATAGCAAACCTAAACTTTTCTAATGAAAGAACAACATTTTTCTGAATAATATTTCATAAAAATGGAAAATAGACTGTGTAGGTATAAAATAAATATTATTTCATACAATTTTTAATTTACCTATTTAAAATACCTTCTCACGCTGTTTAATGAGAAAATAAAATCAAGAATAAAGCAAAACAAAAATGAAAAAGCACTTATAATTTCACAAAAAACAATTTATTGCTACAGCTGTTTCGCCGTTAGGCATCGTCAGACAACTAAGAACTAAAAACTAAAATACAGGTCAACTTAACACTAACTTCTAGGAATGAAGTTACTAAGAACTAAAAACTAAAATACAGGTCAACTTAACACTAACATCTAGGAATGAAGTTTCACCGAGTACCGACTGTAGTCACACTCAATAAAATCAAGAATAATTAAATTATGTAATAAATAGAGAAAAAAATGTCTAATATAATTTGTAAATACACTAAATAAACTAGCTACTTTTTTAGTTTTGATAGGTTATAATTATTATATAATATGGTCCTTTAAATGCAAACATTTTATACAATTAATTACAATATCCAAATTATTCTACCTACTCACTCATTCGGTTTTTAAATAATTCTAAAATGATAGATAATACACATTATTATTATTACTATTAATTATTTCTACGTTTGCTATGATTTGTGGGTACAAAACAATATACAACATTTAGGTAGCGCGGCCAAACTGCTTTTTTCTCTCAGTGTGAAGTTAGTCACAGTCCAGTGTCGTTATTGTTGGTGTACATGCAACAACTGAGGATGAAGATTTGGTCATTGAAACGTCGTATTGTATTTTTGTTGCGCAATTAAAGTGGAGTTTTTAGAAAATTATGTTATTTGGGGATCAGTTCCCGTTAAGACCTCAACGTCGATATGATCACTGTTATTGTGGTGTAGATACTAGTAATTATTTACTACTGTGATTATTGTGCGATTTCCTTTTGTTAGTTTTTTTAATTTCTTTAATTATATTGCCCATAATTCACATTTATATACATTTTGCATGTTCAGTTTTAATAGTATTGATTTTTTCAAGCCAAAGACACACCTTGTCTTATTTTCAACAAATGTAGATACTCCATAGAAATAGATAGTCAATAATCTTTAAATACTGTGAATCATTGCTTAAATAGAAATGATGCGAAAATGATTAAATAAATAATGATATTAATAATATTTATAGGCTGTGTTTGTGAGTATTTGAGCGTAGTAATTACGTTTACCTCAAAATGTAGCTTCTACAAAAAATCTTTTTTTTTCAACTCGAAATCTTGTCGTCGTTTTACCCTTAAATTAAAAAATATATATAACAGCATAAAATAGAGACCTCCAAATAAATTGCCTGGAATAATGTAACAGCACTAACGTCAGATAAGAATAATAATTGGTCTATTGAAAATATTGACAAAAGAAGGAGATCTAACCCAGGATTATATTAATAAGAGATTGCTCCATCCGTACTACTGTGAGTACCCTAGGATTTTTTTAACATTTATTATTAAATATAAATATAATGTGTAATTTTGAATGTGTGGTTTAGGAATGAACAATAAACTATCATTTCTAATATCTACATCATTTGAAACGACTGTTAATTTTTTTAAACACATTGTAATCGACAAATTTGTTACCCTATTAGTCAATTCGTTCTCTATGGATTATTTTAGTATGCTAACCATAATAGTAAAACGGGATCGTTTGGACTTTCTAAATATTGACTTAGATTGTGATAGTTTAGGAAAGTTACCATTTTATTTATTTAGACAGTTTTGTGTCTAATTGTTCGACTCTGTTGGGTTTACCTCATTGTTGTTATATAGATATATAAATAAAATAATAATGATCTTATAATGTTACTTTATCACTAACCAAACAATGATATGTACATTCCATATCTATCTATCGTCTACAGAAATATATTTTAAGTTCATTAATAACTTATTACGTCACGGATATTTGAAATAAAGGGTATTTTTACTATTGCTTTTAAAATTGCTTTTTTTAAATTCTACGTATTCAATAAAATGCAATTAGTGACTTTTCGATTTAATTGCTGGTGATGTAATGTTTAATGGGTGTTTGAAGTGGAATGTTCGTTTTTTTTCAATTAGTAAAACCCCAATACCAATCGCATATTAAATAATGATCAATCATCTTTTATTTAAACTATTTTAAAATTATTTTTTTATATAATTCATAGTTTCTGTAATGTTAATCTCTCACATAATGTCACTTTAGTTATCAATACACAGAACCACGGTTGAAATTATTGTAGTTTGAATCGAAATAAATGCTGTGCATTAAAAACTGTAGAACTCAAAGATTTGTTTTAGATGTGTTGTAAGAGTAGTATATTAAATATATTAACATAACAGAGGCATAATATTACATCCAACTTCAAACATACTATATATCACATTGTGACTGAGGGAGGGGGTTAAGCAATGTAACACTCTGCTTGGTTATTGAATAGAAATTGTCTTAATGTTTTCAAAATCACTATTAAAATACCTAAACTGCATTGGGCATATATAGGAGTCTCGATAAAAGAGCATCAGAACTCAAACATCATAAGATTGCAGGGCATGATCATACGAAGAACCTTGTAGTCTCCTACACCCTGTTTATGGGTGTACAAAAAGTGCTACACACGTTTAATATATTTTGTTTAAATGACCCTGGAAAACTGAAAACATGGACTTACACTATGAACCTAAAGAATTATTTTTGCACACCATGAGTGACAGTGTAGGACCAGGGATGATATTAAAACCCTATTTTCTACAACGGTGGATCTGTAGGAGGGGGACTACACGGTGGCCAGCGCGTTCACCACATCTGTCTCTAAGAGAAAAAATACTTTAATGCTTCCTCCAGTTGCCCTGTACAATTCTGTAATTATTTTTTATGCGCGTCTTTCTAACAGTCAAATAACCAGAAGACAACAATTCGAACACTTACTCTGAAAATTTGATATGTAAACATCTCCTTTTTTTAGTAAAACATTTGAACATCTGCCATTTTTTACTGGATCAACCTTTTGAAGTCCGGTTTGCGGCATTAAACTTTGCCAGTAAAGCCTTTTAAAATGACAACTCGATTTAGGTTTTCATTTAAGATTTTCTTTGTACTCCTGATGGGAAGTCCATCGCTGGTCTTCCTCTGTCACTCATAGTGTGCAACAAGAGTTCTTTAGATTCATAGTGTAATTCCAGGTTTTCAGCTTTCCAGTGACATTTAAACAAAATATATTAAACCGTTGCGGGACTTTTTGTACACCCGGTATATAATGCGTGTGGAATGGAGTGGCCTACATATATTTGAAAATTTTAAGTTACAATCACTATGTAAAGTTACTATGTAAAAAATATAATTAAAAAAAACACATTTAGTTTAAATATTTCTGTTAAAAAACATACATTAAAATCCAATTGTTTAAATAAACACGTACATTCAAAAATTTCCTAATTAAAATTTATTATTATAAGATATTATGCCTATTTCAATATATATTTTTGGTAATAATTTGATCGGGCTGGCAAATGTACATATTTTTTTGTTTATTTTTACAACAAACAGATGAAACCTAACAAAATAAATCCCTTAAATTAAAACGAGAGCAACAAATTTGGAATACGTAATAACAAAGGTTTTTTCGGAAGAAAAACAACTTTTACTTTATTCATGTATTCTTCTTTTTTTACTGTTATTGGAGTTTATAAAACGAGGGATTCACTTTTAGGTGGTTTCGAATCTCCCCATTTGTAATTTGTCCACCACAGCTCAACATACAAGATTGATTGCTTGCCCATACCACAGTAAACACAAATACATAACTTAGAGGGGAAAAGCTCCACACTCACTCCCTTCATAGACCGGATGTTTTGCTGTAGTCGGTACATTTCTCTTAATATATTCCTAACTTTCTAAATCAGTGAACAGAACTCAAATGCTTCACCGCCCGTGGAATTACTTCCCCAACATATAAAATATAAATCGTTGTTCCAACACAATCGGGAAACATGACTTTTTTTTAACACTGAAGGAAAAAACATTCCTGTGAGTACTGGAATTTATTTACATTGAATTACCAATGTGATATCATGTGTAATATGTTTACAATGTACATTAACTATATATTCACTACTGTTAATTTTTTGGTGGCCAATATATTTTGGTGAAGAATTTTTCAAATAAAAGTTTCATACTAAAATATTACAACAATAAGAATAGAAAATAGCGCTTTATAAATTAAATAACAAACGAAATACAATTATATACAACACTCCAATAAATTAAATCTTGCAATAACAAAAACTTTCGACTAGCCTCTAGTCAATTAATGTCTTTTTACCAATTACCAAATGTTGATATTAATATTGTTACTTAAACAATGTCACAAGTGTGAAATGGGACAATATTAATAGTCCAAACAATATATAGAGCCCTCAAATCACGGAAGGATGAAAATTATGTAGTTCAATTATAAAAAAGGTTGCTGGCAGGACATAATTAAATAATCGATACGGAATTGGAAAAAGTGTTTGATAACATGATTTCTAGCATGAATGAATTTGTTTTATATTTGATGTTTATAAACAGTTTGAAAATCCTATCAAATAAATAGTTTGCTCAGACCTTAATATTTACCGGAAGAAACGAAGTTTTTTGCAATTGTAGTTAGTTTTCTATTCACCCCATTAGGTCAAAAAGCGATATTCCTAATGTCACGGTTATATCCATATCTTTAAATCCCATATATTTACATTATATCTTCAAAAAGCTGAACAAATAAAAGTTGTAGTACAATCCGTGATGAATTCATAGAGATCAAACCAAACACGGAATGTGTGAATTTTTGTCAATCCCTTCTTTGTACGTTAACATAAAAAATACCCAAACTGTATGACACGTCCTTCCATCTATTGAGTCTTTTATAGCATATCACCTTCTACATGACTAACTGAGCTTTCAACGATGTATTAACAATTTTCCTAATTCTGGAAAAATATGTTTTCTTTTACCACCAACATTTAAACAAATCTGATATAAAATCTAATCTATCTGTGGAACAGATATTCTTGCATGTTACTATGTAATACTGAATTAGTTCGACATTCCATTCTTAAAATATTAAATGACAAATCGTTAGTCCGAAAGTATTGTAAGTCTTGTAAAGGTAATCTTGGGTTTTCAAAAAATAACAATAATCATCAAAAAATGTATTTCTAAGCACCTTTACGAAAAGTTTAAAGTGGAAGTTTTCTATCAGAAAGAGAAAATAGTACGTGCACGTGCACGGGAAAATGTGATTTTGATCGAACTTCAATGATATGTGCGAGTATGTTATGTTAACTAGTGTACCAAATTCAGCACATCGACCGATATTATTGTTGTCGAATAGTTATTAAAATAAAATAAACAACGAAAGGCTAGAAGTAGAGTTTTTAGTAGTTATCAAAGTTAGGGGAATTCAAAATATTTTTGTTCGGATATTTCCTGTGCGAGTGCTACCGGTCATTATGGTGTACAAGTTACAAGTAGGAATAAAATAATTTTTATTTTCGGATCTGTAAACCAGAGTACAATATCAACAGAAAGATTTTTAAATGAAGTTATAAAAAAAAGAAAAGAAAAAAGTTTTATATCATACGTAAACCATGTATTTGATAAATTCAGTGCAACCGCTTTGGTGGCTAATAAAAAGAGGAGTGGAAATGGACAATTCCCTTTTCATCGGTGGAAAGTTGAAAACGAACTAAAATAATAAATGAATGATATTTATACCGAGTCGCAATACTGATTTAATTACATAAATGTCTACCTGTGGGTTGATGGATGCTTGTGAACAGTGATTACTTCCACAGAAGTGGAGCAAATATTGACCATACTTGTAGTGCAGAACACATTGAAATAAAATAATTATACATTCAACTTTTACCACTCCTCTGGGTTCAAAATAGTTTTGATCGTTTTGTAATGTTAACAGTTAAAGCTTCGCATTTTTAACAAATAGTTGGTAGGGTTTGTCGTACTTAACTTTTACAAACTTTAACGAATAATTTTATTTTTAAACTACAATTAGGTTAACATTTGTAAGGTTAACTTTATTTTATATTTTAATAAGAGTAAAATTTTAGTTATGTATAAATTAATATTGGGAATAATAAATTAAGAGAATATTGTGTAATCTTGTGGCAGATTGACCTGCCTAATTGTAGAAAAAATACACAAATTTCAATGTAAGACTTATACTATCGACTAAATGTAGGCCTACTTGTTAGAAATTTTAGTTAAATGAAAGGCAAACATAATATTTTGTTTGTATTTTATTGCATAGTTTTTACAATATTTTTGCCTATTAAGCATCTATAAGGCAATTTAATACAGACTAAGTGAAATATTAAAATAAATGTAATCACGGTAGAACAAAACACTGTTATTTGGAATATATTTAAGGTCGAAAGTGGAAAGTGAATGAGTGACAACATATTTATAGTGTCTTGACAATGCTTGAAGGAGCAGTGGATTTTTGAATATTCTACCTGATTGTTTAAAAATAAACTAGCATTTATTTGCTAAATTATCTCCAAATCATTTAATTTCCTACTTTGAGCATGGACATGGAGAATCTTAAAATTACCCTTAGAATACAAATATGACACTAAATGGTTATAAAATCTAAAGTCATAATAATGAATTAAGATTATTATGAATATCTGAAGGAACCATATTTATACCTCTATACTGTGTAATAGACTTGTTACTATTTGTACTTAGGAATCGCTTAACGGTAATGAAGTGCTTAATAATTTATTAAGAACGAATTATTTTAAATTTGTGACCTACATACAATTGGCTCTACCTTTTTAATATGATTTAAAATTACCATACAATCAACAACATTATCCATAGCAACGGGGACTTTTTCTGCATATTTACAAAGTTATATATTTAAATAAATCCGTCGTTAATGAGGCAATCAGTCTGTTATATGCGGTGAGGAATCACCGATGTAGGGTTCGCCCCGTGTACTTTTTGTTAGCGACAAAGATGTTAAAGAAATTCATGATGAATAAAAATCATAAAATGTTTCTCCTTCTTCCTTAATCATGGAATTACAATAGTTTTTTAAGGAGTTGCTACTAAAGTTACACGTTTTGTATAATAATTCTAAAATTTCCTAAGCTGATATGAGATTCAAAGAAGAACTTCAAATGTCTTTAAGCGGAAAGCCGACAATTTCATGCTTCCTTATAGTACGTCTTTTAAAAGATATTCGCAATACAACAAAAGACATATTTTAAAGGAAAGTTAAACATTTAGAAATGACTACGATGAATTAAAAATAAGTTTGTAGAAGCAAGAGAGTTGTCACAAAGACAAAACGTGGTATACTTACGCTCGCTTACAGCCACCCCTCTGTAACCCGGGAGACGTTACCGAGGCGTGCGCAAAGCATAAGATGCAACCAAGAGGAAATAGGGTGCTTTTTGAGCTGTGAGGACGTAACCACCCAATATCAAAAACTGTTTTGTTATAACAATTGTTAACTAAGTAAGATCTACCTAACGCATGTTTTGACTTGGAAGGCTCAAGTTAACGGAAAATTTAATAAGTTCTGCTACAGCAGTTACTTTGACATTGTATTTTGCTGACTCATATGTATATTATATTTACACTGAGTACCAAACATTGACTGACGGTCTTATTTTGTGTTTATATTTATTACCTAACTTTACTAAGTGTGTGGACTGTAATACATTACAGAAATGATCACCAAAACACTAGATTTTTTGGATGACAGGTATAACCATGAAAAAGTAAAATAGTTGTTATAGTTCAAACAGCATGAATATTATATGGAAATTTGTGAAATCTATAACACATATAGATTTTTCTATTTGTAAATATAGGCGTTAAAAAGCTGAAAATAATAATAGATCAACTTAGAATTTATGACTTCGATACTTTGTTTCGTTTTATTTCAGTTACTTTTGTTTGTACTTGAGCCTATAACAGCTCATTGCGTGTATGTAATCTCTCTGAAAAGGAATTACCAAGGTCGAAATCTACAAAGGAACCGATTAATATTAATTAAAACCCGATATATAATTACATTACAAATAACTGTTGGAGAAACCACAGCTTAGCTTATTTCCTTTATTCCTAGATGTTCCTTCCGAAATTATGGTTATAATAGTCAAGGACGGAACTGCTAAGCTAGAACTAACGTGTAAACCGAATCTAACACACCAGTGGCCGCTATTCTTCACACTCTTCAAATATACCTAGGGGTGAGATGGGCTTTAAAACGTTTCATACTCGAAACATGTTACCTGCTACCTTCCATTTTGTATTATGTAAAATGTGGAATGCAAATGTAAAATTTGTTAATTATTATGGATAATATCTTCAAATTATTTGAAACTGAGTTTTAATTTGAAATAAATTGATAAAATGACAAACATTTATTTTTATTTGTATTTGGACGAAACTAAGTATAAACAGTTCACTAAATAATGTGTAAATAGTCCTTTGCGGAATGATTAAAATCAGTATATTATGTACACATAAAAGAAATATTACTTTGAGTGAATCCGTGAAACGTGTAACAATATAAGACGTTTACAGGAGAAACATTGTAATTGTGTGGCTACTGTAGTCATTGGAAACGTAGTTCAGTACAACGTCTACGAGTGTATAACCTTGTCTAATCATATACCTAAGTAGGAATGGATTGAGGGGAAATTTACAAAAGTCAGACAAGTCCAAAAATTAACATCTTCAGTAAATAATAAAACCGTCTAGCTTATTTTGTTATGTTAGAAATATATGTAGTACGTATTAAATATATAATACTTGCATAAATGATACTTAAATTTGTGTTTTAATCGTGTATTTGTAAGGAAAAATTAATACCATTGGAGATGTCTAGTTTTGGCCGAAATAAAAGAGACAATTAACGATTTCAACCAAAAAACAAGCGATGTATATAAGACGTAATTATACAACTAAACTAACGTATTGTGTTGGTCATAGTAATATATATATATATATATATATATATATATATATATATATTAGTTTTAATTACACTACATCATTCCGAATTCTCACAGTTATCAACTTCAACATCTCTTTTTTGCTTTTGGATCTTCCCTATTACTTTCATTGTCCCTTAGAAACTGCTCATAGCGATGAATTGTGTTTTTAAAGTATTGCGTTAGTTTCAGTCTATTTTTAGTATTTTCAGACCAAATCCATATGATTTTGAAGATAACTATGGCCCCTAATGATGAATGTTTGAGACTTTATTAAAGAATCTTAGCATGTGAACTAAGCAATAAAGAAAGTGAAACATAGTATTGTTCTTATTCTGCACTGGACAACAATCTGAAATCAGGACATCGCTTTTTTCATCTGGGAGAATAATGATTGCATCTTACTGAATAGTTATAACTTCCTTTCACCTCATTTTATGCTCGTGCTCTAGACAGTCATACATTCTCACAGAATCATTCGACAATTCATGAACTACAAATACGTAATACTATAACTGAATTTAATAGTAAACAGGTACACTTTTAAGATATGGAAGAGGGAGGTTCTGCTTAAAACCTAAAGAAATGCATGTAATTTTGTTCCTTAGATTTTATAACAAAGTTCCTTTTTTCCAATATTTTTTTCCTACACTATAATCTCGCTGTAAATTATCATTCACAGTTGCATTAATTTTTTGTAGGAGTGATTTACACATAGCGAATGCATATGGCCTTGGTAGCCTAAATGTTGAGTGTATTAAAAACGAAGACCAGTATGATTCATAAGGTATGTTTATATGGTACAGCTGATGAAAATGCTGGTACATGTCAGAAACAGCGAAATATTCGGATAGGTAAATTCGTTTGGGATTATCTGTAATTGAGTAGTGTGATTTTCTCGCTTTGTATGAGCAAATAAATCTAATTTCCCACTAGACATTTTACGATATCAGGATGTTTGTTTGGCCTGGTAAACACTTTGTTTACTTTTAGGTTACTTTCCAGTTTGTAATAAACTGAGCTGTAGTCTAATAAGTTTGTTCTTTGATATCTCGTAATATCTCAAAAAAGATGTTTGGCAAATAGGTACTAAGATCTTCTATTTGTCTCTTGTAGGAATATGCAGGTATCTGTTCTCTTCTTGCATTCTGGTGAGAAAAAACCGGCCACTGTATTGCAATTAAACGGATGGATATCAATCGCCAGTGATAAGAATATTGCTCTTTCTTTGTACACAGGTTATTAAAATATTCTAATATATTTTGCTGCTGGCAAATATATATTTTTTTTAACACGGGTACCTGGAGCACCTACAACAGAAAAATAATTTTGAGTAGTAACATAACATGTATAAAACACTAAAATTTAAATAGTATTTAGGTATATATTTTTTTTAAAGTGGGATATAATTAAATAATATAAGAGAAAGTAGCTTTCGGTAAACATTTGATTCTTTATATTTTTCAAATTAAAATTAATGTAAAGACTTTTTATTTATTTCGCACACGACTAAGGTATATCATTAACCTTAAAACTTATGGGGATTTGAGTTACATAATCAAACATATATTTAGTTTATAATATATAGAAGACGAATTATTACTGATTTCATAATACAAATTTAAATAATTTATGTAATTCAGACACTAAACATGCATAAATCACAATATGATCTTTACTTTGATAAGGTGTTGTATGCCACTAGGATTTGTTGCTGCTAACCGCGGTTGAAATATTCTAGGACACAAGGACATATAGGAACTCTCTCCAGCAGATTATTGGTATAATAGTTGCACAATATACTCACGGATAAAGTATGGGCGACAAGTCTCTAAGGTGTTCATTCTCATTAGATTGGGAAAGATAATAATAATAATACAATAATAAAGAAGCTTAGTTGTTAATGAATGTTATTAGCTTCATTCGAATGATTTTGAATATTGCTTTTTGTTTATTATTTTTAATATTGTTGTGGTAAAATGGTTATTACCTTTTTTAATGTGAAGGAGTTGAATTATTCTATATTTTAAAAGTGCACTTTAATCTCATGGGATTTTCTACCCGTATATATAGTTTCAATTATTAACCTAATGGTATAAAGTATAGACTTTAATTAAACAACCAGGGGAATAATTGAAACAAAATAAAATCTAACTTTCAACATAACTCGGTACACGAAACAGTATTTGACCTAGAGTTTCATGTAAAAGCATAAAATGCTACGATTGTGTAAACATTCTACGACTTCCGTTCGAACTTCCTTTAACTACGTTTCTCTTAAGGCTATGTGGTTAGTTTTCAATGACTATTGTCCAACAATGAAGATGTAAATAGAGCCTGATCTCTATATCACTCTTAATAGAGATATTCTGTCAAGATGTTAAATTCTTTGCATGACATCACCGTAGCTTTCACAAGTGAATTTCACTCAACAGTACCAATGTAAAAAAAAAAAAAAAAATCCCACTTTTCTATAATCAACACTATAGATATAAATGTGTTTTATCTCTTCATTTCATATCAAGGGTTTGCATTTGAATGAAATATGTCATAACCAATTACCAAATTTCGGAAAGAAAAACAAATGTGATAGATTCATTTTCAGTATTAATGCGGTCAATCCGGTGAAGATGCCTGGTGAGTTGGAACAATTTGTTAAGGCGATTCTCCAGTTTATCTTAACTGTCCTTTGTATGGTAACACGGTATTTAAAGTCTCTGTTAGTAAGATAAAAGTGAAGAAATGTTTATTGACACTTTTTCATTAATTCAATATAATATGGATTATATTAATACCTTACAGTAAAATCGCCGGTAAAAGTATACCACCTTATTTTTTAGCTGTGCATTTAAACTGATCATAAATTAAATAAGTTATTTAAGTTATCGATTTTCCAATTAAATAACGTACACTTTTGTAGATACGTAATAATTTTATTACATGAACTCGATGAAGAGTTTTAAATCTGATTTTAACTTCTAACCTTAAAGCCAGCCTCTATTTACTTATAAATCCACAATCTACTGTGTGACATAATTGCTCGTGCACTACATTCTAATTCGTCGGTAAATTACCACGTATTCTATTTCACACAGAATTCAATTCAAAATACGGAAATGCAATCTTGAAGCAACAAATTTGATGTAAAATAATGAGCCACATGTTATTTATTAAGATTTACGCTCTTAAATTTTTTAAAGTATAATAACATAAGTTTCAGTTAAGGTGTAGTTAAGTGAGCAATGAAATTGTGTTTTTATATTAATACTAGTTGCCAAATAAACAAAACAAACTTTGTAATCAGAAAGTGTTTGCAGTAAGACCATTTACGAAACACCTGCACATGGAACGCCTCATAAATGTGTAATAACCGGAACAGCAGAATGGCATGTGCCGGTCTGATCAATGCCTAGGCGATGTAAAGCCATTGATTAAAAAATTTTATCAAGCACTAGTAAGGTTTTTAAAAACAATGCCATAAATTAATTTTGAGTAATTGAAAATGATTTTGTATTGAAACAGCCTGTTTATTAATTGCACTTCTAAAATTTTAATGTTTTGTAATATATATATATATATATATAATTTTGTAAATAAAATTAAAACTGATCCCCATTTTCAAAAATATTACTAACAACCAGATATTTATGGAGTGTGTTATTGGTAATATTTTGTGTCCAATCTCTGAAGTAGATGACTATAGGCTATTATAGCCGGTCATGGACCTGAAATTTTTACTAACACGTACATTTCTCTGGAAAATTTTATTACGTATTAGAAGAAAAACTCCAAATTGTCTCTCTGTACATTCATTCCAGGACTACTTTGTATAGTAATAATAAAATTAAAAGGTATAATTTAAATAATTTTTACTAATATAGGTATCAATACATTAATTTTTATAGAAAGAGAAGTGTACATAAGTCTTGCAGTTTGTGACGACCACTAACTTTTTAAAACATAATTCTCTGTAAATAATTAATATTTAATTATATTTCATTTTCACCAAACACAACAAGTGCAATACACACAATGCAAAAAAATCCATGCATGGAGAAAATGGTTGGAACGTTGAACGAAGGATGTAAATAGGTCCCTCTGTAGCTGTCCTTTTAGCTCTAGATTTAAAACGAAAAACACAGTTCTGGTGTTTAAGGCTGGCTTCATACTGATTAACTGTAACGGATAGAAGTTACTACTCGCATCAGAATAGACCTCATACAAAGTTTTCTACACGTCAGATTTATAAATCATCCGCACCATCTTGGATACAATTTTTGATAGAATAAAGGAAAATGATTATTTTTAAAGAATAACAGTATATATGCCGTTAGAAATAATAGACTATTCAGTAAGAACATTAGGAATATGTTTAGTAAATACAATCATACCATATCAACCTATACCTTCATATTGATCGTATTGACTATACAAAACTAAATGACTTTTAGAGAAATCTTGACTAGTTTGTTTATAATCATTCCAAAATTCAATTTCTTAAATTTCATTTTACGAAATATTAAATAATCAATGTTTCAAACTTCAATGAAGTGAATATAAGAAATATTTTTGTAATGAATATAAGTAATAGCGGCTAATGAATTTATATGACAGACAAACGCTCATTATAAATTGTAATTAACTTTTTGGCTAAATTGTAACTAAATGTATATATTTCGAATTGTAACTATTTTCATACAAAAAAGATCAGAAATTAATTTAATTTTTTTTAAATAAAGTTTTCCCTAACTATGGTGTCCATATTCAGAGTAGCTATATAGCATATCAACTGATTAAATAAATAAAAAAATTATTATCATTATTTTATCTTAGCTTAGCAGGAGAAACTTTTATTCCCCGACAAAAGTAGTTCCTTACACTACTAGTTAGATAATGTTATTACTTAAACTACGATAAATGATTTCACCGACCATTTTATATGTCAGAGCATATTTGAAAGATGAATTTTGATAAGGTAACCCTTTTCCCATGTCACAACTCTTAAGTTAAAATGTTTTATTATGTTATGTATACAAGTTATTTTAATGTATAATCACTACAAAAATAATTGAAACATTAGAAAAAATCACACCAACAACAAAAATAATTCCTAGAAATTAAAAAAATAAAATACATAAATAAACGTAAATGTCATATCTTAAATATTTCTGTCTTTCTCTAGTAATTGACTTACCACCATACTCACAGATGTTCAGACTATTACTTCTTTCTCAATTACAAAACTGTTTTTAGTGGTCTACTAAGGTTTCGTAAGTTGTTAGTTTGAGTTTGTTTTTCTAAGATAATATTTGCAGTTACAAATGTTACTTATATTTTGTCCTAATATTTAAATTCATAAACCACGTTTAAACGATAATTTCTAAATTCAGTAATTATTCACCAGTGTTTAGTTTAGTTATTTTAATTAGTTTATAAAGTATGATCTAATCGCTGTTTGTGTTGCAATTTTTGAGTTACAGTTATTATCACATATTTTTCTGTAGTGACTGAAATACAAATAAATTTACGACTATTGTTCTTATTTAAACATATAAACTTGTAAGTTATACACAAGTAACCAAATACACACTATCCTAGTTGAATTTAAAAAAAAAACAATAAAAATAATAATAATTTAGATATTGTTGAAATATAGAAACCTAAATTGAAAGAACTAACTCCTCGAGATTAATATAACGTGTTCCATCTAAATTAAAATCAATACAATCATAACTGAATAATAATTTCCTAATTGTGATTAATTCGGTTTAAAGTGAGATCAAGGGATTGTAACAGGGTTAAAGTTTCATCCCGGCAGTACAAGCAGTTAAAGACAGTATTTAATTAAATTCCTACTGTAAATTGGCACAGCTGTCCAATTGCCAACAGATGTCGCCACTCTCGCAAAGCAAGGGAACTTGAACTTTCCGCATTCTTCAACTTATTATAAATCGTACTTGGTTCATATTGTTGAAATTATTACTCAAAGTATTACTGTAGCTTGTGTTGTTAAGTGTTTACAGTACGCGTAAAATTTGACTAATTCTAGAAAGTTAGATTTAAATTGTAGTGCTTAGAAAAATAAATGTGTAATGTTAAATTTCTGTCAATTAATTAGAAGGTTAAAACATTTTATTCCTAATCTAACTATCATTTAAACTGATTTCTTGTTGGAAACTTATTTAGATTATTGTGTATCCTCATCGTAAATTGTATTATATTAAATTCGTATTCTTAATTTAAGCAGTCAAAGTTCATATTATTAGTATGCCGCACCATACACCTTCACAGCATTTTGCGATTTTCTAAATTGCTTTCATAATATGATACTATGGTTGGCCCACATATCAAATTATATTTTAATCTGTCAATGGGTTTTGGGTATGGAATATCACACAAAGTATTTGAGGGCTAGGCGTTTTTATTTTATATTCCTGTCGTATTCTTTCCCCTAAGATAACGTTAACCGAGAGGTTTTGATCGGGAGGGGGGGGAGAGACGGACAGTACACAGAAGACAGATGGTCATAATTCCAAAACTCCAATTTGGCCTGAACTTTCACTTTATATAAGTTGGTTATCAAGCTTTAAACCAAGATATCATGACACAACGTTTTAAAACGGAGTACCAACGTACACTAAAAAAAATCTGATCTTTAAATCATATATTTCTTTATAAAAACAAATTTCTACATCAATTTTCAATTGTCAAAATGTACTAATTCAAAAAGAAAATTGTGCCAAAATATGCCTTCTAAACGAAAGTACGAGGACAATGAAATTAAATATATTTGAAAGGGTAATATTAAAGAAAAACTTACACATTTATCTTATGGCGAGTATAATTTCTTTTTAATGGCAGTCAAGAATTTCTTTTTAATATCATGTTTACTTTCAGAATCTCGACAGTAGTACGGCACGTAGTTACCAACATAAAACGTTCTCAAGGATTATATACATTAACATTTACATTAGTTACAGATTTAAATATACTACATATTTCTACTAAATTCTTAGAATTTTATTAATACAAAATGCTTTAAGACATGGGGTGTTCATTTATCAGAAATCTTTATATATTAAATTAGCAAAAAAATAATAATTAATGATAGTTAAAGTAAATGATCGAAGCTCTAGAATGTTGTTTTGCAGTTGCCCTAAGGACATTTTTTTTTGAACAATTGTAATGGAAATAACTTAGGTTCAAATTTAACGTTATCCTTATAGCACACGTATCCTAGACGGAAATTACATCCTAGAAAAGTTTATACATTATACATTTTTCAACTTCATTATTTATCTTACTCTTTTTTTATGTAATTTTATTTCGAAGCAATGAATGAAAATAAATATTACTCATATAATGTAAGAATTTCAAATCAAAAGAAACAAATTCAGTTAATAAAATAAGTTGAGAAATAAAATCATTAGATATATTACATTAACAAATATTGTACGTTCGGAAAATCTGTCCTTAAAATTACATTTATTTTTCTTGTTTCTAAATTCCACTGGACACAAATATTTTTAATAATATTCTGAATTGTAGCAGAAAGTAACCATTTATATATAATTATAAATTCTGTTGTTTAATCTGCATTGTTATATAATATGTTAATATCCATTGACTGTTCCTACATACTATATTAGGAGAATTGTTAACAGCATGGTCTATGAAGTCAGTCTGGCTGACGCTAACTTTTGTTAAGATGAGTTCCTGGAAGATATCATGTTATTATTATGACAGGAACAGCTTTAAAATACACTTCTCTCCTGTTGTGAGGCAAATTGGAAAAGCGACAAACACATCACAGCAGGAACGTTCAATAGTTAATCAGCTTCTTCATGCTTACCCTTTTATTTGCATAGTATTTTGAATGATAAAAAATAATCTTATATTGTCTTTTCTACAATAATTTGAATGAAATGGCTTTTTAAGTATCGAGTCTTGTAATCATATTTTAAATCATTGAACCGAAAACAGTATTTTTTATTGACATATATTTAGATTAAGGCACATATAATACTAATTTGAACAAAAGCTTTTAAGATGCTGTATGAGATATATGAGTGTGACGCTTTTGATATGAATAATACATAATGAACTAATAATACAGATAGTTGGATAAATATGTAATTTGCGTCAATAAAAAAACCGCTCTGTTTTTTAGATTTTAGTATTAACGAAATCACTTAGTACGGAATTTATTTTAATCTTTTTGATTTAAAGGAATTTAAAAACTTTTATTTATATAAACTAATTTACCCCAAGGTCAAATAATTAATTATGCTCTCTTGTAATTTCTTCTTATAATTTGCGAACAAAATCCATCACTAATGGGTTTCTATCTTAAGGGAAATCATTAGGAGATACATATTCTTGCACTGTTTCATTTTCATTTAAAAATGTATCATACTCCAATATACAAGAATAAGTTTTATATCCTATGATATGAGAAACAAAATTATTAAACAAATTAACGTTAATCCTTACCTCCATGTAATGTTTAATAAATTTATTAATTCATTAACTTTAAATGCAACACCTAGCGCCGTTAGTGTGATGATAAAATATTAAATTGTGCAGAAGTTATATAACATTATTACTTCGACTGCCTTTTCCCCTTACCATTAAGGCTGCGTTTAGATGTTCAGCACTTGTAAGCACTTTGACCATAGTCGCCCTCCCCATTCGTAAACTATTTTATTTGGAAGAACTTGTATATATACATACGTTTGTCTATATACATCAATACTCAATATAAACACACAATTTTTAAAAGGCCATTAATTTTTAATGCAATTTTAAACAAACAACCATTGTCTAGGTAATAATGTGAACCTAAAATTAGAGGCTGTTAGTTTAAAAAAAAATCCATTAATTCATGACAGTATTTGAGTTCAAAATAATACGGTAAGGTGTTGAGACTTACTTACTACTTGCTTTACATTTTCGTGTTTTTCTTTTCTGAATATATCCAAACAATTTCTTTGTTGTCCAGTGCTGAAGTGACATCATTTTATATGGTCATTTCGGCTACAACATTCAACTTTACACTGCCTGTATAATTCCTCAGAACGTTTTCACTCGTTTAAGGGCTTAAAATGATATTTCTTTTGGATCAGTTAGTGGAGGTCATGGTCAGTACTATTATGAGAGTAATTTCAATGTTACAATAATACTTATCGTCTTCTACTTTCTTGGCATTGCTAAAATACTTAATTTACTACTACATACAAATTTTGTCCCACTACTTTTTAAAATCTCTTATAACAACAGCACTTTTTAGCATTTTGGCGCCCCTATACGTTTCACTTTAATATTTTACGCTCTACTTTTGCCGTGCCTAATTCATCTAATGGGAAATACTTCCCAGCTTACGTGATAACAACGCCAATAAACTCACGAAATATTATTATTATTTACACACACAAAACCCAATAATTACTGTATAATAATAATATACGCGTCACACAATATTGCGGCTATATACACATGCATGCACAGACACAATCAACTATCTAACGAAACGGTTATTCTTTTTAATAATCATTTAAGTTGTCAAGCATTATATAATTTAGTTACAAAGACTGATGAACAATTCAGTACTACTAATATATATTTCGTTTCGACATCTTTTGTATTTTAATTTTTTATAAATAACAGTTTCATTTTTTATATGTTTTTGTTAACAACATATCTTAAAAAATTAGGTTTTTTGGAAAATAGTTTTACTACCACTTATAAAATGTTCCACAAATCATAATATACATCTCACTAGTGAAACTACATGATTAATGGAACAATGTTTATGCAAAATATTCAACAAGTGCTGATGTTTCCGTCACTGGTGTAATCCATCTCCTTTCGGACATAAAGTGGACATAAATGGTTTACATTGTTTGGTAGCTGTCTTCTGTCAGTTATTAAATTACCCAACTTTCAATCTAGAGAAACTTATTTAC
Organism: Aphrophora alni; assembly: GCA_963513935.1. Taxonomy (NCBI): domain Eukaryota; kingdom Metazoa; phylum Arthropoda; class Insecta; order Hemiptera; family Aphrophoridae; genus Aphrophora; species Aphrophora alni. Next base: position 142,394,421 of record OY740769.1, on the reverse strand, counting down.
CTACAACTTCATAACTTAATAAAGTTCATTTTCAAACTCTCAATTTATTATGATTAAAAAAAAAACTTCTTGAAAACAATTGATCATAATTTGAAATCGAAGTTTTAATCATGTTTGTAAAAGGCAACTCAGCTTTAAGAATAGATTATCATTTTCATATAATTCGGTTTTTACCTCTTTTTATACGATCTTAATAATTAATTCACCTTCTTTGCACCACTTTTATTGGTTTTCGCAACAAATTATAGGTACTGTATTATAAAGTGTATTTCTTGAACAAATAAATAGTTTTAAATTTAGTTTATGGAACTATTTTGAGAGTAATTACTATTTATATTCTTATATCTATATCAATAAAGTTATATTCCATGCATACTATTATTTTTATTTTACGTTCCATGTTCATATTACAACATTATTGTAATGTTCATATTACAATTTTAAATTGTCGTAATGTTAAAATTTATATATAGAATAATCAACGATATTCGACCTTTGGTTAACACTTAATAAAATATTTAGACTACTCTTAACACTTCGCCTTCTCCATATCTCCAGTCAGTGTGGCTGACTGTCTAATGCGTTATTGTAGCTCATTATAGCAATAACAAATTTGGGTGATTAATAACTTTGAAGATTATTGCAGAGAATGTGTTTTATTGAACGAATGAGTTCACTATAAAAGACCACGTTGTTGTTAAAACTGATTGCCCCGAATTTATAAATTAATAGGCTATTTGCTTGTATTTATCCTTTTCTATACACTCACATAATATTAGTTGTTTAAAGAAACTTATTACAATATTGTATGTCCCAAAAATAAAACAAATAAAAAACTCTCAATATAAATAAATGTTTTGATTTGCTAATTTTTACTAAATTTTTTAAATTTATGTTATTTTTTAAGCAGTAAGATCGAACTTAAATCGGTTTTAAAAGAAGTAAATCGAAACACAATTTCTTGTCAAAAAACTACAATATTATTATACAATTTTATATTAAGGTCTAAATTAAGAAATAATCAAAATAACTCATTATTCATTATATTAAATGGAATTTTGATCTGTCTTAGAAAATTGGATTAAATCTCCCACTAGAATATTAGTGTACCGCTAATGTGTAAGTAGCAAACCAAAATAAAACTATTTCTACTTGTTACGAAAACTCAAATTTCAACGGACGTAAAACAAGAGCTATTATTGCTTTGGTATTTTTCAGTTTAGGTGAGGGAAAAAATCATAAGTTGTTACAAAATGTGGTCACGGTTTCAATAACAATAAATAAATTGTATTAACTCAAAACGTAAACCAAAACAACAAATCTGTCATTCTATTTTTATTCACTTGTATTTTGATGTTATTGTTTTTTACTCCATGTACTAGTATGGATGAAAAATATGACGAAAAGACATCCTCCTAGCAAATAGAAATATTTTGGGATTTTTTTGTGGGTGTTTATATTTTACTTATATTAAAAAGTCAAATATCCTATGACACATCTAAACAACCAAGGAAAGAGATAGGAAGAGAAAATGATAACAGAAGAATAATCGATACTGCATTTAGAAATCTAGAAACGATAGGCCTATGTTCGATATCCACAGATGATGTATGTACATTTTATTTTATACTGGATAGAGATGTTATTTAGTTACTTTTACTGAGTTAGTTTGTAACTTATAAATAGTTAGAATAGCGGTAGAACAACTTTTTTTTTTGAAAAGCCGCTTTGATTAAAGTATCTTATTATTTTGATTTTAATTGTAATACATTAATTTTATTATCAAATATTAAGTAATATATTACTCGAGTTTTCTTATTTATGCTATTAATTAATTAAGTTGATTAAATTATTCAATTCCTTTAAAGTATACATTTATAGTAATGAAAACATTTGCACAGTATACATGTAAACGAGTTGTGTTGATGTTACGTTGAAATAAACATTCATTTGAAAGTCAGCCCACTTTCATAAAGATGAAAGATCAAAAGAATGTAGACAAAGTAACAGTCATAAATCATGATAGAATTACTGGACGTCAGAGCAATTAGTCATAAGTCATTATTGGATTATATAGCGCCCAGTAGCACAAAGCGACAGGCATGAACATTTTGATTTCACAGTACAGGCGAAGGGGCTGTCGGCTCCTCTCCCGTTGCCCGTAGGCAGTGCAACAGAGAGAATGAGCTTTATCCTTTCATTTCATCGCTGGTCGTGGGATGTAGAAACAGGTTTATAATTTATAAAAATCGAGTAAAATAATGAAAATTATACCTTTTGATACGTTGCTTATTAAAATAGTTTAAATTAACAATATAAAGTACAATATATTTAGTTTTTATTGGAAACTCATATTACAAACAATCGTAAATTATTAACTGGGCAAAAACTTCTTTTTTTTTATTATTATTCATCCATCCTCAAAACCAATTATGAATTAACCAAAATAATTGTTAAAATATAAAGTCAAAAATGTTAACGGTAAATGGCAATAAAAAATTGAAAATAAAACAAGGTTGTGACCGTTGAAAAAATACATATTAAAAGAATCGTTTTTGTATCTTTACTTGTTATGATAAAAATTCTTCAGAGAAAATAGTTTTTTTCTTTTTCCTAAATTATATTATTTATGGAAGCGGTGAAGGTTCATTTTATTTTTTAATTATTCCAAAAAAATCCTTTTTTTACTTGTTTTCTACACACTGGTTTACTTACTTTTATTCAAATAAAATGTTAAAGAAATCGGTACACCGGATTTTGTGAAATTAGTCACTATACAACAGACTTTGAGGGTTTTGTTACCGTTAACTGGCATTTTAGTAGACAGGTTACTAATACGACAGGTCCTACTATAGTATACATGAGCGAAATTTGATCTCAATTATTAGAGTTGATATTTATAAAATTGTAATTTTGTATTTATTTTTACGACAATTCTCTTAAATTTTGAATTAAAACAATAACAAATGTCCAGAAATATGGTGAAAATATACCCAATGAAATTAAAATCTGTCCACCTCTTTAGGTTATTAACAATGCACGTTAAGTGATTAAAGCATTATACATTATTCAAGGAACCAACACTGTTTGATTCAGGAGACCTCAAAACTGTTTTACCCTCAACAAACGTTTATTTACCAAACATAACCTATGAACGTACTCGAGAAACAAAAACCGGTAGGATTATAAATTGTAAAATTATTTAAGAAAGTAAGGTTAAAAGTATTACGTGAAAATATAAGTTTCTTTGTAGAAAAGAAAATGTTTAAACTACCCCTATAAATAATTCGTTTAAATTCAATTATTGAGCTCTTCCCTGATTTTGTTATTAAATATAATTATTATCCCATATTACTAATTTATTTTGAATGTGGCCATTTTTCCAAATAATTGAATCCGAACAACTAGAGTGTTCTATTTTACTATTGTGTATTGAAATTTAACAATTTTAAGTATCAAAAAATATCAAAAGGTAAGAAAATAAAAAATGATAACTATTATTTATTAGGAGCAAATATAGGTTAATTTAACTAAAAACTAATTTCCTTGAATTAAAATCGATTTTTTAAACGAATTAATAAAATTTAAAATATTTAATGAGAATCTAGTTTAAAATTTTAGCACCAGTACTTAAGTATAGTGATGAAGTACCTTTTGATATATAAGTATTATTTATTCCAATAGATAAACCCTACAGTTACGATGAATGAAATGCATTAAAACAAGAGACAACAGAATTCCCATTATGTACAATTGCTTTTGAACCAACCTGTACTAGCACACAGAATCGTCACGTGGTATCTCATTACTCCTAAATATCGTCATGCTCTCCTCCGTGCTTACAGTGTGCTCTTACTTTTTCTCTAGGGTTATTGATCTGAGTGAATCACTTGTTATCAGAGCGGAGAAAATTCAAATACTAACATTTTAATATATTCTAAGCCTATTTCTGATTTGTTCCGGCAGTAGCGTGGGACGTTCTCCTAGAGAACTGATGCACTTATTCATGAATTGTTTAGCGAGCTCTTTATTGACACATCGAAAATCTTCCGGTAACAGTATACAGTAGATCTACTTCTTTCAGTAAAGTCACTTTGGAATGAACTTTCCTTTTCTCTTATTTATTTTTTGTTGAATATTTAGGAGTTTATGTTACTGCATAGGTTACTTGTGTCATACGTCCTCTATGAAATATATTAACTTATGCAAAAAAACAATCAATTAGAGATTTCATAGAACGATATTTTGAGAATAAAAATATATTACGAGTAGTTTTAAGAACTAAGAATAAAACATTTCTTCTTTGAATTGTATTATTCTGCATATCAAGATTGTAGATATTTATTTTGATCAATTTTCAATGAAGCTTGTTTTGGCTTATCTGGAAGAGTGGTTAATTGTATATTTTTTTGTGTCTGTAAATTATTCTTTAAAACAATAAAATTATGATTTAATTATATCTATGTGTTGATATAATGTAACACCAAATATCCCAACCATGATGTTAAAAATTGACAGTTTTGAGTTGTCCATCTTAGTTTGTAAATAAACTGCATTGAAAAACACGACAAAGTAAAATATAAAATCACTTATCACATTATAATGGTTAAAAAAGAGAGCTAACATTCTTTTAACGAAGACAATTATTTTTGTTTTGGAAATGACAGTCTTTGTGTTTTTTTAAAAATTGTTGATTCCTTTGTAACTGTTTAACTTTCATTTTAATGTCAATGTTTTATGATTTCACTTTTTAAAATTTGTAGGCGACAATCAAGACTTGGAGTAATAAATAGTGATGTTAAAAAAAACATATTATTAACATCCTTAATTTATGTCCTGTGAAACAATAACTGGGAGGTATTGAAACACGGCTATCAAAACGACTTTGACGTTGCTTCAACTTTGACAACTTTAAACGTTTATAAGTTCAAATATCAGATAGTCAGATGCCTACCTTAAGCGACTGAGCCTCTCTGATCTTATGATAACGTTTCAAATCAATAGTTCGTTATTTTTTTAATACGGGCTGAAACGGATGTTTTGGTGATATTCATCGAGATTAGGTTCCACCGAGGGATGTTGTTTTTGCTTGTTTATATATGAATCTATTCATAGAAATCGTTAATACTACGAACATTCCCCTTGTTATTATTGTGCATTAGACTTTACCTGGCAATATAGCAACGTGAAATTACACTTATGCCTTGTTACTTTTTGAAATACCGTTCAAAATTCAATTTTAATTTGATAAAAATTAATTCACAACATTAGACATAAACAAAGAAACCATGTTTAGTTCATTCATATTTCTCGATATAAACTAACTACTAAATATTAATGATTTAAATATAATTTGTTACGCCTTAAACATATTAAAGGTGTAATTTAACAAATTGAACTTTTCTGACATCATGATATTATATCTTTTCACTTCACACTAATCTACGGCCGAATATACAACAATATTGTTATTTGTAATGAATATATTGATTTAATTCTTATCTTTTTCATATCCAACCAAAATTGTCGAATAAAAAGTAATTAGGAACAACTCATGTTCGGAAGTAACTATTCATCTCTTATATTTCAATTTCCACATAGTCTATTGATAAAACACGATATCGCCATGATCGTGGATATATTCACAAATATTCTTATTTTACTGACACCGTGCATATTTGACATATTACATTAATTTTAATTAATATTTGCACAAAGTTATTTATTTATATTTTTCGAAATTTGTTTACAAATTTTGAGACGCACTTTTAAAAAGAATTGCAAATTAACTGAATATATTTGTTTCATCCTGAGTAGTAATAATTAATAGTTTTCCTTGGGATATATTTAACATACCAATTAATTGTAACTATTCCTAAATAAGAAAATTATACTATATATATATATATATATATATATATATATATATATATATATAAGTTAACAATTTTATGTATGTCTGTTTATATATCAAATGAGTGACTTTACAATTTGGTTTTATTTTGATATACAAATCTATACGTTGTTGCAATTAATTTACAATTTTACATTTCGCTTCACAATAAAATTTAGCAATAAAGTGCTCATTAAACCTAAAGTCCATGAAACTTTAACCTATTGTTTTTTGTTATTGTCATTGGCTATGAGTGGAAGTCCGTACATACCTGTTCCCATATTTCACATGCAGGTCACTTCACCCTTGTTTACTGCCCATTTGTTATCCTCTGACACACAAAGATCTTAGGAAGCGCCTGTAAATAAATCTAGGTTTAGTTTCAAAAATACAACACGTCCTTTATACGGACTTTGCAGGGAGGTTTATAGGTCACTAAGTGGTGATGATGGATGAATGTGTCCAGTATAAGCCTCTTTTGTGTCACGCTTGCGCACTAAATTTAATGTCAGCTAAAATGAAACTTTACGTTTTGAATCCTAAAATGTACTCTGTAATATATATATATTTGAAAATGTCCGTTATTAAATCAAAACTGAATTAATTTTTTTCAAGTAGTTAAATGTAATATATTTAATATAGAGCAACTCTAATATCTCGGTTGTTATTAAAAACAACAATGAAATATTATTGTTAAATAAATTTATGGTTTATAACTCATTCTATTTACAACGTGTGAACTATTAAAAATAAATGTAAATTTACATTGGTCTTATCTATAACAATCATATTTTTGGGGGCTTTTTTAACAGCGCTAAGATTATTAAGTTTTATAATTGTTAGCTTAGAAACAATTCTAAAGCAAGTTATTTTAAATACATATTACAAAAAAATTCAGCATAATTCGTACTTTTCGGGATCACTTTCATTTTTCTACATACATTTAATTATTGACTAAGTTGAGATTGTAATTTTTTTAATAGTGTAAGGTTATTTGTTACACTATTTATTTTTTATTTAATAATTTTACAATGATTTAAATGTTATTTATTATATATTATATATATATATATATATATATATATATATATATATATATATATATATATATAAATATCATCTAAAATTGAGTAACTCTCTTATACAGAACTTATTTCACTCTGAATAATCACTTTGTCTTTACTTTGATTTCACAACCTCTCATTGCTATTGGTTCAATTTTAGCTCTTCAGACCTGTATTTACCTGTTTAGATAATTCAATCAGAGTAATAACTTAATAGGCTACTATTAGAATTAGTATCTCAGTAAATTATATTTTATTATTAAGATGTAAATGCAAATGTTGACTAACAGTTTAAATAATATATGGGTTGTGTAATTATTTTTTTCATATACAATGTTTTAATGTTTCGGCAATAACGAAAAAAAGTGCTAATACTAAAAAATAAAGGATAAGGAATTATTTGTTATATATTTTTAAATACAAACTGAGTTCTTACTTAAGCTTGAAGACCCTTGAACCATAAGTTTAAAATGTCATTGGTTATTTTTGTTTTTTTTTAAATAATAAAAGGTTTATTTTTAAGACACTCTTCACTATACGCTTCCAACTTATAAAATGTAATAAACAGACATTCTAAATACAGAGAATTGTCTAGCGTGAGAAATATTCCCTTAGAAAAGTAATAATGTAACCACTCACTCCTCCCAAGGGGTCCAGTAGCTGTCAAAGGATGGCAGACAAATGGAAGGTCTGTTATACTCATTTGGAAATTCTTTTACAAAGGACAAGACCCTATTCTTACAAAAAAAAAGTTTACAAAGGAAGGAGAAATTAAATGACTTTTTGTTTGAGTTGGAATATTACGAGATATTGAATTTGTGATTTTAAGTATTATGATATAAATTGTTTTTATTGTAGCATAATAAATTAATAACGATATGTTTGCTTAACTTTGTCGTGTAGGCTACATGTATTTAAACTATGAAGGGATCTTACATTAAAAGCTGGAGAGCATTCTCGTGTAATAAATATGACGTAGATATACTCACGATCGTGGTAACTTGAACTGGATTTAAAAAAATGTATATATTCAGTAAAATATCATAGTCATACCTAATAAAATATTAAGTTACCCATTATCAGGGACACTCCAAATATCAAGTTAACTTAAATTAACTTATAAAATCCATAAAATAAATAAAACTCTCAAAATTAAACAAAACTAAATAAATTAATAAATTTCAGCTACAATTAACTTAGAAATCAGAGGCAGGTAATATTTCAACAGGATGTTCGGAACGGATGTAAAACTAAAGGCCCAGCGATATTGAGTTTCATCAAAGCATGATTTTGCACTGCGAGAATATTTCGCCGTGAGAATGAAAAATACGTATATTCATACAAAATTAATACATAAAAAGAGAAATTTGAATAAGACACGAACCAATCAGAACAAATCAAGACAAATAATGTCCAATCAAAAATAACGATTTAAAACGGGTGGAAAAAGGAGAGGGGAACAAGCCCGGAAAAATTAGAAACCAGTCTTGGAAGGAACACGCTAAAAAGAAGTTCAACTTTTAATATGTGTTGCAGATTGATGTCAAATAAAATGTAAAATAAATAAATAAATCTAATTAAAAATTCTATGGTGGTGCGATAAATAGGAGTTCTATCAAATGTGAACAAGTGAGCAATCTAAATAAGAGAAGTGTTTAGTGCGATTTGTTAAGTAAAGAAAATCTAAGTATCTAAGGATTGTCAGAAAATGTAAGTAGTTTCTAAATTAAACACTTGTAAGACAGATCTCGAGCATAAGAATGTTAGCATAAGTGATTTTGTTTAAGTTAAGTAGAAGGTATTATGAATTAATGATTTTACTTTATTATATTGTAATATGGAATAACATGAAAACATGGAATAGTTAATGGAGAAGTTGTAAGTGAGATAATTTCTCTTAAATTCTTATATATATGATTAGTAGATTGTTCTACTAACTTGGTGTATTATTTTTAACCTAGTCTCTTTTGGAGTCATCCCTCATGCCAAGCAAAGATTGACCCTAAAGGGTCTGGTGGAGCCTACAAATTAAGAGCAGTAAATTCATTTCAAGGGTATTAAATCCAGTAAAAAAAAAAAATGATCAAACGAGTTCTAATGATTGAACTAGACTGAGCAAAGACTCGTTCACCCAAATGACACCCTTACACTATATATATATATATATATATATAAACAATTAAAACGTATATTTATTTGAACATTTGAAAACACCTATTAATTCTACATACAAAATACATTCTTAAGTTTAGTCTATTAAATAAAATCAATATGTAGCAAACTACACTAAAATTGAAATATGATCGCTTATAGAACTTCACCACAATGATCCTTTTCTTGGTTCACAATTACCCAAAACAAAACCAGGAAGAAGTTATGATATATTCATGAGATTAATTACTGACTTAATAATCGTCAATAAAGGTAATTTGATAAATATGAAGAAATAAAAGTTTTTATAGTTTAGCTTTTATAAAGCCTTCAATTGAATAGTTTAGTAAACTGTGTGAAAACAATCGTTGCACTAATATAAATATAGTCTTGGAAATCAAGAGAAAACATACAGTTATAAAATTAACTAAAAATGTAAATATATAAAACTACTATAGTAAAAATAAAGTACACATGAAAAAAAAAGAAAAAAAATGAAAATTCAATTACTTTAGATTATTTGTCAAATCATAATGCATACAAAATTATAATAAATTGTCATAATGTAAATCACAAGAAAAATAAATAAAATATTACAAAATTGTCTATCGTAACCTAGAAATTGTAAAGGAGGCTGAAGGTAATACATGCAGAAGCTCTTTACACAATAACGTGTTTATATTGCATTATCATTGTCACCACCATAGTAATCCTTATCGTCAGTATATTGATGATATTGAACTTTATACATGCGCAGTAGGATACTAACTTGTCAATCAGATTCTAGACACGCCTGGGAGTAAATCCGATGTGTCAGGCTGGGACTTGTCCGTTCCCACACGTCTTATCTGCCCCGAGATGTAAGGATTTGATTTTGTTTTAGCCTTCAGCGTTTCCTACAACAACTTTCGAATAACAAATACAACGCTGTTTGCTTCAACTTGAATACAGATTACAATCACGAATATGCAAAATATATTTTGACTTTTTAAATGTAAATATTTGAATAATTTGATATTATTCTCAAGAAATTACCAATTACTACCATATAATACTAAATACGTGTATTTAAAATCGTTATATTTAGTGTATGTTGTCATTAGCAGAAGTTTTCAGTTACTTAATTTTAAAATACATTATTCCTTACATGAATTGGGTAAAAAGGGCACTCAAATGAACTCTGGTTATGATGTATGTCTATAACAAGAATCAATTACCCTTCACACGTTAGTTCACGATGAAATATTCTGCTTTTACAAAGAATTTCTGCAGTCAAAATTGTCTTACAACTTGGGTATGTGAAAAGAAATATAATTTTAGTAGTTCCTCTGATTCCATCCTTAATCTCGCGTTGCATAAATTCAATCAATTTGCAGGCATAATTTTGACACCAAACACCGTTATTACAAAATTAACTTGTTTAGTTTTATTATATATTTTTTTAAGAAAATTAAAGTTGCAATTTACATGCATAATTTGGAATAGTTTGTGTTACATTGTTACTAAATCTATAAATGAGGAATAATAATTTTGTAACGTATGATGAGCCTCTTAAAAACGAAGTCGTGCTTAAAAATAACTCTTATATTGTACTTCCAGAATAATCTTATACAACTATTATTTTATAGGATTTAATCATCCAATATTTTAGGGAGCAGTTTGGTTTAGATGAATTATCTCTCTGTAGTTTGGACTGTCAAAAGTCTAGTTTTTGTAAGTGTTTCGATATTCTCTCGCAACATTTTTTAAAGAGCATAAAATAAAAATAGATTAGCAAAATTAAAAAAATAATAATAAAATATATTTTAGTGTTATTCAAGGACTTTGATTTCTTTTGAAATAGAAGATTAAAACTACCAACTACAATACGAATTACACTTTGAAAACTACACAACTTTAGAATGATGTTTTAAATAGTAATTTAAGTGTGTTTTTTCCAAATTATTAGAGAACTTGAAGGAGAAAAATATAATGTATATCATGAACCTGCGTAGATTGTATGCTTCATAAAAATAAAAATATCAAAACCCTTGGTCAAGACTGACATAGGTTAAGTTTAATTTTGCCTAATATTGTAATATTAAAATATATTTACAAAACAGATACTTCAGTAAAAGTGATGAAACTATAGTTAAATAGAATGTGATTGTTCAACATTTTAAAAGAATATGTAATTGGATGAATGAGATAATACCCCAACGAAACAAAGTAAACTTATTCTAGAATTAAAAATATCAGAAGAATGTTGTCATCATCAGTGGCGATGTGTTACAACTATGCAGAACAATAATTCATGGTGTTCCTTTCGAATATTCAGAGTTGATTCGCGAGCTTGAAGTGATTCACAACAAATATTAATACGAAAGTGATAAGCAAAATTACCCGGCCAAACTAAACTTTCATACATACATGAAGATATCGAGTACATAAAACTAGCTCAAATAAACTTCTTTGGCAAAAATTGTAAGGGGAAAAAATATCTCGATGAATAATGATGTTTGCTCACAATCCATTTGGTACTCTTTGTGTAGCTTTGACAAGACAACAATATACTTCTTATATGTGCCACTTTTACTTCCACTGACAGTCCATATGTTCTTTACCTTCCTAAATCCTCAATTTAGAATTATCCTTTTTCTTATAAAACAAGTATGTGACAAAAGATGCTGACAGCCGTTAGATGCTGAAAGTAATAAAGGGAAAAAACTACTTTGGAAATTTACCAAAAATAATTGAGGTTTAGTATAAAAATCATTCATCACATCCTAAGAAGCGACGAAAATCTACGAGAAAGAAAAATAACATATACTGACTAATTTAATTAGATGCCCAAAAAGGTATACAAAATAGCAAGCAAAACATTATACCGTTATATAAATAAATAAATATCTAGTTATGAACAATTGATAAAAAAACAATAATAATAAACATTATAAATAACATTGACCACCGCCATCAGAAGAAGAAATTTAATCAAATAAAATTTACTTTGAGGTTGTGATTAAGGCATAAGCGAAGCACTTTTACGTTAGGTTATTTAAATATATAAACATTCTTTTCTGAGGCGATACCCAAGGTACATATTCATTTTGTAATTACTGAGAACAGAGATTGTTTTTGACGATTAGGTTTTAGTTTTGAGATAGGTAAGTAAGAGAGTTATTGCAAGAATTTCGCACCATTTATTTGCTTTCCTTTCTAGCACTGAGTTATCGATTAAAATATAATTTCGCTCTAGTGTTGATGAAATATGAAAACTGATCTCACGAATTAATTGTTAAAACCTCACGATACAAATTACCGGAATATCCCGAATACAAGTCCTAACCTCCGATCGCTTTAATTTTGTTTGATTCCAAATTACTTTTAAACTGGTGAGATTTTTCTTCTTCACGTAACACTTTTAATTAGAATCTCTTTCGTCCACATGAAAATGTGTCTTACGTCCAACGGTAAATATTATGTATGTGTTGTGGTGGTTTAATACAAATAAATTCACATTTCCATCATCGTGAGAGGGTGTTGAACTAAGGAGGAGATTTTAATGCTAAGTGGTGTCTCCATGGACGAATTTTCGTTATGGATAATCCTTATTTATTTTATATTTAGGATATACTCTTTGGTTTAGAGCACATATAAGTATTTTATTTATAAGTAGTTTATGGTATATTGTAGTTGTTCTAAAGCTTTAAACATAGCATGTGAAATCTTTTATTTCTCCTGTAATCAAAATTTGTAAGACATTCATTCAGTTTAACATAGAAATTATATTTGTTTCCTGTTTTTTTTTTGTTTAGTAGTCAGAAACATCAAATCAAATTTCACACAAAACTGGTGACAACTGTTCAAAAGAAATACAATAAGAGATATTTAACAATTAGGTCAGTTAAAAGAAGAAATGCCCTTACGATTACTCCGAGGATAACCGTAATGAAATCATTATATAGGTTAACCAGTCAGGGATCAAATTTTGAGCTGGTCTGACTTGCAAGGGTGATATTTACCAAGTATTTTTTGCTAAAAGGGTGAACGATTGTGTGTTGGCGAACAATGTTATCCTTAAAATTGGACATCACGCGCGGGACTGATGTTATTTTTTAACACGCCCTATTTCCAACATAGCACTTACAGCTATGTGTAGCAGCTCATATTATTAACAGTTCTCTTATAGTTAGCTGAGCCTTAGGGGGAGATTAATTTTCTAGAAATTAAAAACCTGGGTTCATTGGACGTTGAATTACTTAAAAAGTAATTTCTCTTTCTTTTAATTAATTGTATTTTTCTTTTGTAAAACTACACCTCTACATAATTTTTTCATAGATTGAAACACCATAGTTACGAAACAATTGTTATTCTAAAGTTAAAATAATATATTTCCCAAGATATAAAACAAACCTTGATAATTACTTTTTTCTACATCTCACTCCAGACTTTAATTAGTCAAGGGACGACACCTATTTCATATTTCGTTACAAAGACCGATAGAGGTTTTCCTCTGCTCGGACTCACTCATCCCATCTTTATAAAGGGAGAACCAGTCGTCCTTTGTTAGGTACTAATAAGCTATTCATTATTTGTGGAAAAGGGACTGTTTACGGTCTGTTTGTAGCCATGATTTATAAAGCAATTGATGCAGAAATGATGTATGAATCAAAGGACAAAGGGTTGGACGTAACAAGATGATCAGTCAGGTGGAAGAAGGGGTTGTTACTACCCTCGACATAAAATATTACCGTTACACTGTGGTAATTGTTGTTCTCTGTGATATAAATCCCAGAGTTTAGTTTGCATGTGTTAATAATAAAGATGCATTATTATTAAAGCATAACGTGGTCACTATTGCTTCTAGGAAATAATCGTTAAATTTTTAATTTCACTGCATATAGCACATTATTTTTATACTAATAAATTGTACAAAATCATTACGCACATTTCCGCACTCGGCCGTATCCCATTTCAAATAATATTGAACCAAAACTAATGGTGACAAAGAATGTCTGGCTGATAGTTGTAAATCAAAAAGATTAAATTAAACATGGAACCGTCTTTAAAAATAAATTTATATATTTCGATAATAGGTGAAGCATGTTTCCCTTGTGCCTTTAGTAGTCCTCGGAGGAAAATCAAACTTCGATTGACCACCGTCAAGGTCATTTGTGTTTTGATCAATTCTTCCTAACAGGAATATATTTTATTTTAAATTATGTGCACTTGTCATCATTTTCCCCCAAATAAAGCACATCTTTAGAAGGAAAAGTCATCGATATTTTGACCAATGCCATCTTGAAATAACGCACATTTTTAGAAGGAAATATCATCGATATTTTGACCAATGACATATTGAAATAACGCACATTTGTAGAATGAAATGTAATCGATATTTTGACCAATGGCATCTCGAAATAACGCCCATCTTTAATAAAAGTAATATCATCGATATTTTGACCAATGGCATCTTGAAATAACGCACATTTTAAAAAGAAAATATCATAGATATTTTGACCAATGGCATATTGAAATAACGCACATCTTTAGAAAAGTAATATCATCCATATTTTGACCAATAACATTTTGAAATAACGCATATTTTTTTAATGATATGTCATCGATATTTTGACCAATGGTATCTTGAAATAACGCACATTTTTAAAAGGAAATATCATCGATATTTTGACCAATGACATATTGAAATAACGCACATTTTTAGAATGAAATGTCATCGATATTTTGACCAATGGAATCTCGAAATAACGCCCATCGTTAATAAAAGTAATATCATCGATATTTTGACCAATGGCATCTTGAAATAACGCACATTTTTAAAAGAAAATATCATCGATATTTTGACCAATGACATATTGAAATAACGCACATTTTTAGAATGAAATGTCATCGATACTTTGACCCATAACATCTTGAAATAACGCACATCTTTAGAAAAGTAATATCATCCATATTTTGACCAATAACATCTTGAAATAACGCACATTTTTAAAAGAAAATATCATCGATATTTAGACCAATAACATTTTGAAATAACGCACATTTTTAGAGTGAAATGTCATCGATATTTTGACCAATAACATTTTGAAAAAACGCACAATTTTAGAAGGAAATGTCATCGATATTTTGACTTATTGCATACCATTCTCTATTCTACGTCTTTACATGAAGAAAAATGAACCTGAGTTAGGATTTTTTCGTATATACACCTATTAATTAAAATTATTCTCTAAATTGTTACGTTTTAGATATACAAAAAAATTATTTTAATAAATGAATATATATTATATAGTATAATAACATATCATGTTTAACTTGCAACTTTACCTGTGTTCAAGAATGTTTAAGAAATTTAACTCTACTTTCTTGAGTCTGCTTTGTTTTTATGAAATGTGTATGCGTTTTTCGAATGCTATGTATTGCTGTTTTATTCAAATTATAAAAAGTAAAAACATACGCCAAAAACCTTGATAAAATTAGAGCAATTAACATTTTGTTTGTCTTTATTGTGTTTTCTATGAATTTTACATGAGTTCATATCTGATGATTTCGGTATAGATTATCGAAACCGGTAATATGTGATTACAAAAAAGGAATCTTGAACAGAATATATAACTTATTATCTGATTTTATCAACATATTTATTATAAAGAATCCTTGCGGCTATGTACTAAAATGTATGAATTAAGTATACTTGATGATCTCAAATATAAGTTTAATTTATTAAATGTGAATATTTAGAGAAATTATGAAACTAATATTTTTGTTAAATATTTATATAAAATATAGAAACTAAAAACTTAAGTTTTTTCAATAATAAGTTTTTTATTTTAAGTTAGTGAATTTCAAATAAAAAGGCACAGGAGAAATATTTAGGAATTTGGATATAAGAATTTTCCTCTTTTACTTAGTTCTAAACTAATAACGTTGTGGTTTTATCAAGAATTATTAGACTCATGACTACGCAAAGAGAATTCCCAGCCACCATGTTCTGACGTATTTCAGAATAATTCAACGAAGAAAATTATGAAAGTTGTATTGAAATATGTGGAGTGAAGTTTAAAAGGGTTTTACTATCCAGCGCAAAGGTAGGGTTATCGAGTTCATAAAACTAATTTAACTACCAAATTCAATTGAATAATAATTGAAAATTATGGCAAAACGCTTTTATTTATAAAGTACGATATACCTACATAAACTTGAACAAATAAAAGGAATTGAGATACACAGCAGTTTTAAAGTTTTCCCTCGAGCTGAAGTTTATAAATTATAAGTTATGTTAGCCTTTGTTAATATGAAGTAAACACAGTGCTCGGTATTTTTCCTCATATTTTAATAATTTAGAAAGCATTAAATATCTATTATTTCAACAGAAATTCTGTTATTACTACAAACTATTCAGCGTGAAGTAATCCTGCTCTTTCTCTGCTGAGAATGCAGCAATCGTAACGCATTTAAACTTAAATAATTTCGATTTCAAAATCTGTTAGAATAAATTACTGAATTAAGACTGTAATTTACTTACACAACTTAAGTAAGTCAGTGTCATAACTATTTTATCACGCTAGTATACAATAAAAGAATTCATTTATTTCTATACAATAATATAGACGTATTAATAGTACGTAAATATGAATTTTTGTTTATATAAACAATAGAAAAAGTCAACAAAAGAGTATTGAGAAGGTTTTAGCTATATTTTGTTTATTATAAACATAATATATACTCTTTATAAGAAATATATCCAAATTTGGTAAATTTTTCGGAGTATCACTAGAAGAATATGAACACTATAATATCAAAATTAATTTTTAAACTGAAAATGGACGGATTCATAATTTGATTCAGGATATATAGCTTTTAATCATTCCTAATTATATTCAAATAGGTTCAGCTATTCCTTCTGATTAAATAACATCTGAATGTGTAGACTACTAGTCGTAAAAAAACGTCCGGACTAAAACTACCTGGAGCGTAACGTGCTGTTAAAGGCAGGGCCGGGAGAGTCACAGCATGAGTCGATATTAGGGGCTTCAAGGTGCAATGTTTATAAATCAAGTAACTTTTTTATCGAATTATGGTTCTTTCTTGTCCAATTCCCAGACTTTTTCATTTCCGACCAATCCCAATTTCGTATAGTATGAGTGACATGTGAACCCTCTAATATATAATTTATTTTTTGTCCATTTTGGATTTATTTCGATTAATATAGTTAATAAATTATTGAAAACCATGAGAAATAATTATATTATATTATATTATATTATATCTACACTAATGTAGATTTAAAACCTTCTTGTAAATGTGAGGTAAAAATTAAAAACTAAACTATGTTACATTGGAAATATATTTCAAATATCTCATTTTTGTATCGCGGTAAGAAAGTATGATATAAGATTTTTATTTAAAAAAATTTTTTTTTAGAATTACAATATTGAAAGGAAACAACAATCCTCGTTAAAAAAAATCACATATATGTGAATTAAATTATATGTATCGGAAAATATACACCCTTTTAGTATAACAGATATTAATTTCAGATCGAAGACTAAATTTCTCTTGCAATTATGTTTTTCAGAAATTTACTAAGTTAAACGTTCTTCACTTAAGTTAGCAAATTTACACAACCGTAATTACTTAAGCTATCTGTTTACTCATTTGAAACGCAGAGCAATAATGAATATTGCTCTCAACATCTTATATTTACCTTAAAATATCCTTTATTAGTCTATAAGTCTGTTTTTCATTGCAATTAATATATTTTTAACACTTGTATTACCATCAATAGAAGGAATTAATATTATATAAATATTTTGCAGGAGGAATTTTAGTTTACATTACTTATATAAATCAAAATGACATATTGTTAATAGTATTTACAACGATGTAAAATAATATATTTACAAATTTGTCCAATATTTACCTTCATTACTTCAAAATATAATACACTCTGTGATACGTCATAGAGATAAAATAAAAGTTAACGTCTTCCTATAGTTGTATGTTTATATTAAAGTTTTCTAACGTAACATAATACTACACTTTACCCCTTAAGACGAAAATACCTCAAGAACTCCGAGGCTTTATTATAAACATTAGGTAACTGTAGTTGTGAAGCCATTAAACTTGAAATCAGTGTTTTGGGGATTTGCACGCCATTACGGAGGCTGACTGCGAAGTTTTGGAAGGTACGAGCTCAGTTGTTAACGATGTACAAATTACAAGGCTACACCGGCGTTAATCATGTGTTGAAGGCTAACAGGTGGGTACAAACAGCTGGTATCTAGATAGCTTAGGAATGCCGACATCTAAACTGATCTACTTGCTTACTGCACGATTTATAACAAGTAGGGCGGCTTCTCTGCCGAGATTTAAAGATTAGTTTGATTTTTGTTGTTTCAATTTTGATTTATTTCGCATATAGGAACACGTATAAAATATCTTCCATAGAAGGGACGGTTATTGTCATATATCAAAAGTAGAATATAAAAGAAAATATAAAAAATTATTCAATAACGCTATAGCTCAAAGTAAATCATTCACAAGAATAATTTATTTTCATCTTGATAAACTCTAATGTGCCAATTTTTAGTGAAGAGTTATAAAAGTAAGTTTTTACGAGGAAACATTGAAACTGAAGTTTTAAATTTACAAATTGGTGTAAACTACTTTAATAAATACTTTTCTAAATTTTAAGATTCATGATAAAAATCCAAGATTGTGTAATAATTAGTTACCGAATAACGATTTAAATACTAATATGAGGCATTTTATTCTTGAAATTTATATATAAACTGTAATATTCTTAGACCCACTGTGTAGTACGTTGTGATATATATACTTTAATATATCACAAAAGTATTTCCAATTTTTTTTTTAAATTGAATATAGCCTACTCATAAATTTATTTTATTTTATTATTAGGCCTACTATTTTTTTTTTTAATTTAGTTATTCAGAAACATGATACTCTTATTACCTATAATGGTTTTCAAATGGTAACAATTGATATTCTTTAAACAGAAAAAAAAAACTATAATATATTGGATTATTTTTAATTATATTACATCTACTCAATATAATTTGTATGAAATAATATGTTTCATGAGCATCAGAATATAAATAAAGTTGAACTTAATAAAATCGTCTGAGAAACCATTCATTATGGACAATTTAAATTATAATGCTAGGGCAGATAAATAAAATTTTATATTTTTGCTAGGGCAAACGTAAATATTCTATTACCAGCATTGTTTTAACTTCTACTGACGCGTTTCAAATCAACTTAATTTTCAAAAGCGAATATGTAAACTATTTTTGAAAATAGAGTTCATTTGAAACGAGTCAGTAGAATTTAATGTATTGGACAGAAGAATGTGCTAACAATTACATTATAAAAATACATGCACAAACACCGGGAACTTATATTTATTAAATTTGTAAATATATTATTCGTTTATTTATTTTTAAGGTAAATATTTATCCCTTTAATAGGCCTCTACTATAATATTGACAACTACAACATAGCATATTTATTAAAATAATTTTAATAAACATTTGAGAACACGTCCGTCGCACTAAAGCAAGCCGAGGTTGTCACGATAACAAATTATTAGGCGGCAGATTATACCCTCGACTCTTTCACGTACTTGCTTGTTAATAGATAAAGGTAGTAATTTTCACCTCTATAAGCAACACATAATATGGGGTGAATATAGATCACAATCAGCTTACACCTGCCATCCCGCGGCTAAAATAAGGGTCCTAAACGATGCGCAGCGAAGTTAAAATATGCTGGACTTCAGAGGGGTGAACTTTCAAAGCCATAAATCCATTTAATATATATTACAGCGCGTGTGTTTAATTTGTTCATAAATTGACCGACAAAGTAAAAACTATCGTGTTTTTCGTTCTGGTTTTAAGTGCATGTATTATATATATATATTTCTTTAAAATATATATCTATAAAATAGTGGTTACCTAAATATCTATTGTTTTTTCTCTCTCAACATTATAATTAATTGTACTTTCCATAGACCTTTAAGGTTATAGATAATTTGAGACTCGTAACAGAGTTTATATGAACAGCCATAAGTGTGTTTAATTTAATTAATATTGTTCTCATTAAAGAGTGTACAATGCAACATAAAGTAAAATTATAAACAGTTTAAAGAGAAGCATTTTTTTATTTTTTATTATGTATTACTGGCAACAAATTATATACTACAATTATAAATATACAAATCTGACTCACTAATGATATCAGAAAATTATATTTTAAACAGTTTTTGATATATATATATATAAATAATTTAAATTTAGCACGCGGAGATTTTATATGTACATATATAAGAGTATATTAACATTATATAAATCCTTTTTTTCCCCTTTTTTTTGTACTGTTTTGAAAAGCCGATATTATTCAAGAATTTATAATCAACTTACCTCCAGACAGACGATGCCTTGGAAGTTTTTCTTTTTTCTCTTAAATATTTTTGTAACATTTAATCTATCAGGAAATATGTGTATGAGTGTGTACGATATGGATGTGTATGTGTAGGTTAAAAATATAGCAAATAATGAATATTATTGTAGATTGTATGTAGTGAGTAGTGTTTTACTTTCTTGTAATGTGTGGAATTATCAGGTCAAGCCCGAGCATTGCGATGAGTAATCCAAGACTCTAATACAATTTGCTTATGTTTCTGTATCAATATATTGTTAATATTATTGCAGGTATTATTGCATATTGTATTGTACTTATGTTAACATTTCATTGGAGAAATAAAGTTTCTTTCTTCCTTTCTTTCTTTATATACTAAATTCATAGATTTTTATAACAGAATTTAGATTTGTAGAATTGATTAATGATTTTAGGTTCAATCATAAGATGAACTAATTATTTAAACATTATGTGGGAAAATGTGTCCGTTTTTAATATTGAAGTAGTTCAAACTGATTTTGTTCAGATGGTAACATTTTATAAATATAATTTTATTATTAAAACGTAACTAGAGTACCATCGGAAGTCGAAAGATTGGAAGAGTTTCTAATAGGAATAAAAGGAGAACATCAAGCACCGCACATCACTTTATAACGAAAAAGTATGCACATATTCTGGTAACATAAACCAGTAACATATTACGCGAACATAACTTACATACTTAAGAAAACATCTCATCCGTAATATTTAAAGTCAAACTATTTTAGCAATGACTACATAAATTCTATTTATAATATTATATATTTATAATATAAATAGTATTTATGTAGTCATTGATTTTAGTAACATCTGGTCATAAAATACCCAATAAATACTTTATCAATTAGAAATAAATTCTATAAATAAGCCTGCCCTGTAGATCAGATTATTATCGAAATAAGCATAAATAGCATCAGACTTTTTTGTAAATCAACATGGAAAAACTTTTCAAAAACCTTTCCAAATCAAGTAAAATTTTAATAATTGTCTAAATTTTATATCTGTAGTGGTCAATCGAAAAATGGAGATTAACAATGTACGTCGTGTTTGAATTTTAAGTAATAAAAAATGTCCTTAAATAAGGCCAAAATTCGTCTATATAAAAAATTTGATGACAATCGGACCATACGTTTAGGCTTTGGAGTACTGCATATATACGAACGTATAACAGACAAACACCATTGAAAAAGTAAAAAAAGTTTTTGAGTTCAGTTTTTATGAAAATGGATATAGCCTATCGAAAAAAAATACCATCGGTTTTTGATCGCATAATTTTAACTATACCTTTGGAGAGTAAAAAAAACAACACCTTTATACAAATATTACAGTACTGTTTTCCATTTTTTAATATACATATTTTTTAATTGCACAATATCAATTGTAGACGGTTACAAAGTTATTTTTCAGCAATAACCAAGTCTTTGGGCAATGGTAAAATAAGTTGAACTTTAAGTAAACTGAATATTAAACTAAATAAAATATTTGATATCAACTTTGTATGACATTGAATGCGAAATACTCTGATATTCATTCCACAGGTAAACACTCCACAACCCAGTGCGGTGTACACAAGTCTGTTAGATAAATAAACGAAGTTAAAACTTTAACGTAACCGTTGTTTTTACCCAACCGTGAACTATTCCTCTTGTATATTCTAACTTAACAGCCTAGGGAACATAGACAGAGTTTTGTAAATAAGAGCTTTGGATTCAGCGAATTCTCTCAGTTGTAATTAATTAAACATACACATACAGTGCTTTATAACGTGTTACTTGTATTCCCACAGGAATTACAACAGTCTGATATCCCTGAGGAACATTGCGTGTTTAATGTTCCCTCTATTTAATGATTAATTCTGCTAACAGGTATCAATTAACCAAAGACACCAGATTTACTATATAAAAATATGATTCCGGCGTTTTTAAGACAACATAAATAATCCATAAATCATGAACATATTGAAATTGAGGAAAATAGGAATGAAAAAGTGACGTATATATAACTGTTATATATATAAAACAATACCAAAAACCTACTTTTGACAACACATTATCAATGACTGCTTATTATAACAAGTCATTCTCTATTGGAAATAATAACACAAGTTTCTCAATTGAAAATATAATTTAATAAACACCATATCAGTTAAAGTATAATTGTACGATTAGTTTTTCTTACGTGACATATTAAATACTTATTTAAGTAGTCGTCAAAACCTTTTAAATTGTCATTTGATCGTGAATAATAGATTCAAATAAAGTATCTTAAATTACATCAAAATACACGTATTATTGTGCATTAAACGGATAAATATCTAAAGTTAATTTTATAATCTATCTCTACAATCACCATGGCAATGTTATTAAAGTTGTAGATAAAATAAATTATTCTAATAGGTATTTACCAAATAAGTATTGAACCATAAGCATAAATTTAACTAAATAGGCTGGATTATGTAAATCAACATCACATTTTGTAGTATGTAACAATATATACACCTGCTTTAACAAAAACATTGGTCATTCCGAGTTGTTTTTATATTATAATTTTGTAATAACTCGGAGAACAACTTTGTAGTTTTCATTATCGGTAAATTATGTTCTGAACAAGATAGCTTTTTGAGCCCGCCCCTTATTATGTAGATTGCAGGGTAGGCTCGACGACTAGCCTTGTTAGCAGGTAAACATACCTATTGAAAGCAGCTGCCACACGCCAAGCTACCCACGCCATTTTGTCTGTGTTTATAATTGAGTAGACAATATTACTCTTATAATAATTTAAGGATTTAATTTATGTTATTAATATTGGTACTTGCAAAATATTCCCTAGATACAACTGTGTTATCGAAAGACAATATATATATATATATATATATATATATATATATTTCTTTTAATTTAATATAAAAAATGTATTCCTATGTACATATATTATATATAAGCATCGCTCTGGTTTTAAAGTTATTTAATATCGTTGAATTTTATAAATTATTGATTTAGTATATACCGACAAAAACTAATATACGACCTTTCAAGAATAAAAGATCAGACGTAGCCTAGTATCGTAGGACTATGTTGTACACTAAAACTCAAACATGTAACCAAAGAAAGGAACATAGTTTTAACTATGGGTTCTTTGTTTGTTTATAATATTCACATTCGAATTATATTTTAACCATTGTGATACTAGGAATTCTCGTTATTTTGGTAATGAATGGGAACTATTTTTTTCATCTACCTCGTACTTTCAACATAATAATTATTCTTTTGTATAAATAATCAGCACGAATTTCATAAAAAATCTATTTATTTACCATTACTTTGTAATGTAATGCCTCAAAAACAATATCTCATACAAGTTTCATCTTAAAACTAGATTGTTTCTAAACAAACTTCCATGAATTTTATGTTTCGATATACGACGTTGTGTAAAGATTAAATAAGTTAACCACAAAACGTATTAATCTCAATAGAGTATATGATTTATTAAAAGTACAAATTAACTTTCATTTGGTAAAGGTATTGTTATCACAAACTAGCAATAAAAAACTTGACGATTCAAAGAGAAAAATAAATGTAATATGTATACAATCATTTTCACCAATTTGTTTTTTTTTTAGTGATAGGTTTATTACTATAAATTTTGTTACAAGTTATATAAATGTAGCTATTAAATACAAAACATCTTAGTATAATATATATATATATACTAATGTTTCTGTACAGATAATGTGTAAGTTATTTTAGTTTAAAATTTTGAAATCAGGATATAAAAATTAGCATATCAGGCGTCATTTAATACTTATAGAGCCTGCAGGTTAAATATTTTATTACATTTCTTATTAATAATTATAAATCAATTATATATTATATTATATATATATATATATATATATATATATATATATATATATATATAAACTTATCATAACACTTGTATATATAAGTTTACATAGGTATCGTGGAAAAAAAAAACAGATAAATTTGCGGTGGGGAAATAAATAAAAATATACAAACATTGAGAGGTTAACATACAATTAATTATAAATTATGAAATAAATTATTTCTATTCATCATTTCTGTAAATTAGTGAAATATTCGTAGTCACATATTTCAAATGTTACGTTCTTATAGAGTTTGTAGTAGACTGAGCAATCATCATTGACTAAAATATTATAAATACAAATATTTATGTTTATTGAGTTATTGCTTGCCAATGCATTCTTGATGGTAAATGTTAAATTGTTGACAGCTGTTTCACCTATTTGCCATAAATCATCAGTGGGTACTTACACATAAATACCACTACTCAAAACAAATAAAATAAAATAATAATCATTAAAAAAAAACTTTCTAAACATTTAGAATCAAATAAGCGAAACAGCTGTCAACAACTTAACATTGATCATCAAGAATGCATTGGCAAGCAATAACTCAATAAACATAAATATTTGTATTTATAATATTTTAGTATTAACGTAAGTAGCTTAAACAAATATTTTCGTTTAAACATAGAAACAGAACACTAATGTAAGCTGTCAAACTATTTCTTATGCACACCGGGTCACTTGGTAATCGGTAGTAACATATAAATTACAGTCGTTCTTTTACATGGTCATATTAAATGTATTTTGTGCTATAGATAACGACTAGTTCGTGCCTAAACAATATATTTAATGCGATTTTTATTATGTGTAGTTTTACAGAATTCAACGTTACTGAGTCCCCCATAAACAGGGTCTGTTTGTCTCTATTGCATTCATCCGTCTGGGTCATATATAATAATCCAAAAGCGCCAACATAAAAAAATAATGTAATACACATTATGTAATATTTATTGGTATAACATAAACAAAGATCACAGGTCTTAAATGACCAAATTGTATTAAATTCGTCACCTCTTCTAAAACCCATCCGTAACATAGTTCATTAACCTTTATCTACCTGCTAGGTCATCCCCCTACCTTTCCCGATTTCTCTATTGTATTTCAGTTTCCTGTTACTTATGTTTAAATAGTTGTCTATACCTGTAAATTATCAGTTTCCCGACGATGCCGCAAGGCGAAACAATTGTAGCTCATTTATACTATTAAATATTTGTAACTTTAAGCTTTTGCTTTATTTTATCCTTGTATATGGAGTTTCAACAAGAAATATCTGCTATTACATTAAAGTTAAATATGATGTTCCTGATTTATATATTCAGTTCAATAATCGATTTATTAGATGGATTGGCCTACACTTTATCAATTTGTTTGAATTTTTTCCCGGCCCAGGTAATTTCATATTTTTCCAACATGGTTTTATAAATTTCATGTATATTGTTTTTATATAGCCTACTCTGAAGATGTGTCAATTATTTTAGGTTGCAATTGGCCCCTGTTCTTTATTTCAAAGTTATTGAAATATATAACTGACCTAGACTCATTACTAGATTCACAAATAATAATAAATTTAATTGTTTTATTATGATTTAAGAGGTGTAATGTTTTAGAATAGGAACCAGCGTTGTATTTTACTATAAAACAGATAGTAGTGTAGTCTGCTAAAATAGGGACTACGAATTCCGGTACACAGAAATAAAATCTACATAACACAAATAAATTATACAATTTTATAATCAATTATTATTGAAAACATTTGATTAAACCTTATGATAGGTTCAACATTTCACTAATCTTAGTTTGAGTAAATATTTGGTTCAGTATCAAGTATCTGTACTTTGGAGGGTTCTAAATATAAAAATAATATTTTAACAAAAATAAAAATATTTTATTAGGATTCCTCACTATATTTGATGAATATAAAATAAGTTATAAATATATATGTAAGATATAAAATAACTTCATACCTTCAAATTTGTTTTGATTTAAAAAGACCTTAACAGACACAGATGTAGAGAACATTTAAATATATCAATATAAATAATCTCGATATTTATTGAATAATATGAACCAGTGATGTAACAAAAGAGATGTTGGTAAATAACCTGCATTATGTAAAATAATGATTTTCCATAATAATACCATCACCAAGTACTAAAATCTTTAATGTATCAGAGTAACGGAGTGTTCAGCATAAATTTTATGTCGTAAGAACATCACATACAAAGTTAATAATACTTCTAAGAAAAAGTGGAAACTTTTAAACTTTTCACTACGCTTATTTCCATTAGGTTACATTGAATAATATATGAATATAAGACTAGTATGGTTAAACTTTCTTTGTTTTTTCGTATCCAAACTTTTTGGTAAATTTAACGCAAAACTGTAAAGCTTTCTCTTTGAATTAGTAATAAAAATACTTATAACATTTGAATAAAATTTGACTAAAATGAAAACTAATATTACAAATACAATTTATTTGTGTCATGATTATTGGTTAGGATTTATATTTCATAACATATGCAATATCATTTTGTACATTAAGTATGTTATTATTACAGTAGTTGGTATTATATACAGTAGTAAAGGCGCAACGATTTACTTTGTTAAACAACACAGATTATACCTCTAAGTTTATGAGTTACTTACTACTTATGTAGAAATAGTTAAAAATAAGACAATTTATTACTTTATTATTGAAAATCATTATATTTTAATATGACTACAACAACCCTCTTACCTCTATTGAACAAAGATCGACATCAGTACATGGGTAAGATAGGAGACAAAATGTGCAAATCATAAAACTAATTTCTGATTAATATATTACTTCACTAGATGATGGACTGATTTAATGCAGCTTATTTTGAAGACGCTCAGCTGTCATGCTCTCTGAGGAGGGTTCGCAAATACATTCCAGGGGTGAATAAACGCCCCTCTTTGGATTAAATTCTCCACAACCTTTAACGTTTCATGACGATTGAACTCAACTATGTTCATTCGAAGCTACAATTCAAAGAATGTTGTGCGATTTGTTTCATTATCATTGGACTAAGCAACACCATATCGAATTGGAGCACTCGTATGATTTTACAAGTTCAGGTCTAGAAATGTTATTGGATATAGTTCGAGGTAGAAGTGTTCAATTTATATTTGATCCCATCCAATACGGTATAATGAATTTGCATGGAATCTGTAGGATAGGGAGTAGAATGTTCAATATATGCTTTGCAATCAACTTTAGAAGTACAAAGTTTTGAATACCAATAGGTATACCAATTGTTTAACACCAAATTGGAAAATAGATGGAAAAATTTATATATAATTGAATTTTATTAATGTAGATACTTAAATATTGAGACTGTTAAAACATAATCCTGAGCTCGGCAAGATTTCCAATTCTACATTTACTGTTTCATTCAAAGTATGTCAAATTATACAGATTTATTTAATACAATATACAATATCTACTTGCCAATGAATTATTAATTTTAAACTTGAAGTGTATGAGAAAGTAGGTGTTTAAAGCTTTACATGTTTTAAAAAATATTAGCAATAATTTTATTGATTCAAATTGAACTTTAAATGTTGTTTAAATATATATTTAAAACATTCACATTTGTACTTATTGCTGTTGTAATAAATTAACTAAAGGAAATTTATTCTCCCGAGAATTTTATAGTAAGAAATTGTAATTTAATATTTGGAAATTTTGAAGTATAATCACTGATATAAGTACAGAAAATTCAAGTCTTTAAATTTTAAAATAAAGTTTTGTATATTTCATATACTTTATGCGACAACTCTAAAATCAAAAACAAACTTATTGTTGCCAAAGGTAACTTTGAGATTAATATCCTTTAGCAGGCTTGACTTGATCGACAATCATACATATTGTTACTTGAAGTGTTACAGTTTTTACAATACGAATATCATTATATTGATTCAAAACCTGTGATATACATAATCAATATTGTTAGATTGACCAAAGCTACAAAATGAGACATAGAGAAAATGACTCTTTTTCACAAATATTCTTATATTAACCTTACTAAATAAGTATAATGCACCACCGTTTTTATCCAGGTTTTGTTATCTTAATATGACTTATAAAAGGTTATGTTCATATATTTGTTTTCCAAATACAAAAAAAAAATTATAAAGTATAGGTCCTAACATATAGATCATAATAATCCTCGTTTATAGTACACTAAAACCCTTCATCTGGATGCTATTAATATTGGCTACATATCCCCAAAGTATTCACCCATGTAAAAAAAGCTACAATTGAATTTGTATATGTTTCGTTTTTTAAGAGCTACATAGACGTTGTTTGAGTTTTAATTGGTTTACGTGGTTCCTGATTCATATTTTTTTGATTATATGGTGAACAACATTTTATTTTACCTAACATGAGAGAAACAAATAGTCTAAATTGATACAGCCTCTTTTGTGATAATTCTAAATTAATAAATTACTATGCCTATATAAAAACTTTTATCAAAACCGGTTAATAATTTGTTCCAACGGCTGTTCGCAAACTATACTCATCAGAAAATCTTAAAGAACAAACATGTTTAGAAAACCAATTTAAATACCTAAAGTAAAACTAACATAATGACTTTGATTTGCTATACAACTTTCTTTATAGGCTACTATTTATAATGTTGTCTTTGTGGTACAAATATGATAACATATATGTAACAAAATACTAACATGGTAACGTTACTGTTTAACACGAAATGTTTTCTAAACGAGGTTAGTTTAAAGTACAGGCTGACATTAGTGGTGTCCACCGACCCACATGTAGTAGTTATTGTCGTCATTGTTGAACGACGGATTAATTACTGATATTAGTGCTTACTTCAAATTCATATATGACCTAGGAACGCATATGACTAAATGCTTTAAAATTTATATTTATCTAAATTGTACTGAAGTGTTTGAGTATAAACTCAAACGAGTTCTTTCAATTTATTTATAAAACTATTACTTTAAAATAAAATTTTATTTGTATTGTATCATTTTATTTATAGTATCACATTATTAGGGTATAATATATTAAACATATCAAGCAGAGAATATATTTTCTTCCTGTATTTGAAATTTCTGTTTCCTTATTACCTTAAATTCACCAATAATATTTAAATTTTTTCCGAGAAGTAGATTAAATATTACCCTCCAAAAATAAATTACAACACATTTGGGTCTCTTATCGGGAGTTACCTTATATTGGAAGTTTTTTTAGTTGGAAAAAAGCACTATACTACGCAGAATTTAATTTTAATTTGAAACAAAGTCATTGTTTCTAATATAATACGTAATTACAATAAGACAGAGAACACTCTTAAGCTTTACAATTTGATACCGTAACATATATATTAATTTGTACAACACCAGGTTTGTACAAACCCTTAAAATTATTAAACAGATATACACGCAATTTTTCATAAATAATGCTTTTTTACTATGTATTTGCTACTCATTTCACCTGTAGCCTTCACCACATCAGCAATCCCTTATTGATTTTTAAAAGAAGACTAACTCATATAAAGCTTTACTTAATTTTCTACATGCTTTCCGATTCATTATTATTTGTATCTTAAAAATCGATATTAAGTCACATTACTTCAATAAATAATAATACTATACACTTTAATCAGTGAGTATCATGAGTGTGAACTCTATTTATGTTGTAAATTGAATATCATTCCCTCATTATAAATATTTATGTATGAGATTAATTTAATCATTATAATAATTAGTTAATCAGAATTCACTACGTTTTACGGTTTGATGAATATACGCTTTATTTTACCAGTAGTATTAAGCTGGTCTTCGTTCAAAGAAACACCGTCTTCCGAAATTATAGTTTTTTCATTAATTATGTTGAATAGTTTCCACTCTTTTAATTTGTAGCTATGATTATTTTTATATTGTAGTTATTTAGAATAAAACAGGAGAAATATTTTAGTAGATGTAAAATTTTGTACTTTAATAAATCAAATATTTTGAAAGGAATATCTCAATATTCAATTTAAATATAACTTGAACCAATTAAAAGAAATAAACCGATTAATGCTTTTCAGTTTATATGTGAATATATTACACAGTTAAATTAAAATATTTATAATCTGTGCAAATATCTATGATTTTAATTCATGTTTATATCAAACAGAAATTTAAACTTGTTCATAATACCTCTTTACATTTTCTATTAGTATTTATTCTGGATTATTTATTTCCAATGTATAATTTATTTTAAGTTTAACTGACAATATTTGTCCTGTACACGATGGAAATAGCGTATAGGAGTTATATATAACTAATTTATGACTTTTGGGATTAAGTGTGTTAGTATAAAATGGGTCAACATAAAATCTGTACACATTAGGATAAAGGAGTAATATTATTAATAAAATTTATTTATCAACAATATCGTTATTAACATTAAAAAAACAGCATAAGCAAAATAAAAACATACAAATTTTATTCAAAATGTTGTACATTGATCAACAAAGTAAGTAGTCATTCTGAATATGTTAAAACAATGTTGAATTATGATTCAGCTGGCCGCAAGATTCCTTGCATAGAATGTTTAGTGTTTCCGATTCACCCGTTACTTTTAACATACCATAAAACATGAAATATGCAATTAAGAGGATTTAGATTAGCAGGGAGCACGTTTACCCTAGCATCGAGTATACTCCAGTTAGTAATATTTCCATCCCAACCATGTCTTGCTGTGGATTCAAGCCTTCCTTTCTAAAGCATTGACTGATGACCTAACCTAGACCAACATTATTCACAGGTCACATATCCGTAAAATAAAATTAGCTTAAAACATGTATAAGACCCGTTCCAAACCAAACAATTACTTTAGTTTTACTATGATTTTTGGAATGCCTGAACTACTGTGGATGGGTTTGTCACCAAAATCACCAATTTTTGAGTTCACCTTCCAGAAAACTGGGATTAGGTAAAACAGAGCTTTGTCACTAAATAGGACAGAATCTCGTAAACAGTTGGGATTGATATCCCGGCGCTTTTAAAACCAGGACACATTTTATTCAATAATCTGAATAATCTTCGTTTAACTTATGTAACACTTGTAACTTATAAGGAGTTTGTTAAATGTTACATTCCTGCTTTCACTACAATAAAAGGACCAAAAATGAAGCGTTTCGATATAAGTTCAAGTTTAATTTACAAGGATCGAAAAGCTTCTTTTGGTCCAAGTGATGACTATATTTTTAGATAAACTGTAAGTAATATAAGACAACAATTTCTCAAAAACTAAAATTGTATAACCTATTTCCCTTCAAATCCAAGGTAACAGCTCTTTTACGGTTATTTGCAATCGAGAGTATGGGTTGTTTTTATAGATGCTTCACAATCGTTAATTAATTCGTATAAATTAAGTAACAGCTGATGACCGCGACCTTAACTGATGTTTTTTTTTAGATCTTAAGACTAAAAATAACAACGTTAGAATCTCAATTCATGTATTGAAAATAGCTGTGTTTGAAGCAGTAGGACGAAAATGCAATTTAAAATTGTAATAATCTCTACAAGAAAAATAGTTTCTCTGTTCTAAAAATTTCTCAATAATAAAAATTCCGTTAGGTTTTTAACGCTTTGAAACACTTCTATGAACGTTTGACTTGTGTCATTTCAAGAATAGTAATTGGTGTTCATAAAGTGATCAAACAAACAAATAAAACTTTGTTAACAGAGACCTAATGGGCAAATGTTTGGCACATCAAAATATGAAATCATCTCCAATGAAATGTATTTATATAAGTTAGATAAAATTTAGATTAAATAATTGTATATTTAAATGTAAAACTTACAAATAAGGAAAAATCGATTTTGTATCTTTTTTTAAATAATATGGAAGTACTTGAGGTACTTGAATATTGTTACTTAAAAGTAATCTGGTATTATTTCTTTGTGTAAAGTGTTATTACTTTTTAAACAATAATTTAAAAGAGTATAACTCACGTCTATAAAATAAAACTTTCAGTTTTAAGAAAATTACAATAATCTTTCTATTAAAACAAAAAAATCCGAAACTTTATGTATAACATAAAAAAGTAAGACGTACAAATCATAAATCAGATTTATCTCTAAAAACATAAATTTCTTGCTAGGATGATGGATTGACAAAAGTAGCTTAATATTAAGACGCTCAACTGACATTCTCTTTTGTGGAGGGTTCGAGAATATATTCTAGGGGTGATTACATACCCCTGTTTAGATTAAATTCTCCACATCCCTTAATGTTCCATGACGATTGAACTCAACTACGTTCACTTGAAGATACAATGCCAAGAATAATCCTTGTACTGAAACTACACCACTACAATGAGTTACAGCCATCTTACAATTTTACAACTTCAGATTTTGCAATGTAAAAAATTTGACATAATTAAGGAAATAATTCAATCTAGAAATACTATATTAAAAGTAAATTTGATCTTTTGCGATATGTTATAATGATATTTACAAGTAATCTCTAGAGAATAATGTATAAAAAGTTCAAAATTTCTATTACAATCAACAAAGGTTGTTCATAATGTGGAAGAGCAACTATAGTGTTCAGCATTCAGTAAGTAAAATGAAGATAATTGTATTTTATTAACTTAGGTGTACAATAGTTAATAAATGTCACATATATAAATTTGATTGTAACCAATAAATTCAATTTAATATGCCGTTTCCCTTCACAATTTGTGGGATACCAAGATAATTTAATTATTTTATCACACAACTGTCTCCACTCTGACAATTTAAATACCAATTTTTATTTTGTTGAGTAAGGGAATAAATTGTTCAAACTTTAAATGTTTCATAAACATGATTGATATTCACTAACAAATTATTACTTTGCATCACTGCAAAAAAAATGTGATTTTGAATATAGTTTAGAATGTTTAGGATTCAATACTACGCATCCCACTTAATTCATATTTCTTTTGTATTTAATTTGATTATTAGAAGTTTCTCTTTTTATTTTATTTTTAAAATAGCTCCAGCTGCCATATATATTATGATATTGCAAGGAATATGTTTTACGATAAATGCGTTAAAAAATTCTACCTCGGTTAGAAAGAACATTCTTAAAATCTGGATCATAAGAAAAGAAAAAGTCGCAAAAATTTACCACTTAAATAATTTGATTAAAATCTGTACAAATGTCTACTTCAGGTAAAAAATCAGAAGTCTTTTCTAGTTATTGTAATTTTGTCTCAAAACAGATATTTCCGAGAAAACCTAACATCGACATTTTAATGACACAACTTGTCCGGTTTACGTTTGCTACGTCATTAACTTTCAATACTTAGTTACTCAATCCAAATAGTATTCATAACACTTAAAAAACCTAAACGGAAACTAATATTCATAACATTTTTAACTATTTATAATATTGTGTTATTTTTACATAAGTGAAAAGGAGCCCAGTATAGTAATATTATTGTGTTACACGACACGTAAACTAACGAGGTTAATTTGAGATATAGGCAGGCATTAGTAGTGTCCACCGACCAACACGGAGTAAATTAACATTGTGATTTGAAACTACAGATTTATGAGATTAAATATTGATGATAATAATTATTTGAAATTAATTAAATAATTATTTCAGTTGAAAAATAAAAGACCTAGAAATCAATTACATAATATGTCTATTGTATAAAGTTATCTTTGGTGGTAAACAATATGCAATTTGAAAGAAAATGGCTGTTTATAATGTAATACATAATTTAATCAATGTATGGCTTTATGGTGAACAATGAAACATAACACAATTGCTTAATTTTATTTATAAACCGTAGACAATGAAATATTTACATTAATTCTAGCATAATATAGGTTTTTAGCCTTACATATCATTAATGTATAAAAGAGTTACTCTGTAATGTAGAAAGTGCTTACAATATATTTGCACTTTCTGTTCTCTGTAGTCATATATAGACCGGACCTTTACTTCATCATTTCTTTGAAGCCAATTTATTCGTCCACATTTTTGGACAAATTAGTAAATTTTTAAGTTCATTAGATGTTTTATCATTTTACTCAAATTTATATATCATTTTAGATGTAAAGAAATATCTCTACATTTTAATTAGTCGCAACTATATGCCTAAAATTCTTAGTTATGCTCTACTTTTTGTACTTTGTCTTGTAATTTAGATCAAAAATGAGATTTTTATATTACAATAATTTCCAATATTACTTTAGTAACATACTTAAAAACTATAGGCAATACATTTCTATGCTCATTAGTTATTTTTTATTAATTGTCTAAAAACTTGTTGTTTTAACCCTTAGCCCAGTTTTTGCTTATAGTATTAATTTGTGTATTCAAGCATAGGGAAAAGTCTCGTTTAATAAAATCATTGATCTTCAGAGAATCCCTTTCCAGTTTAAACGATGGTCAGAAAAAAATAAGAGACCCGCTGCCATAGTAGGGCAACAACTATTTGTTATTATACACTATTTTATTCATATTCTTTATTTATCTGAGACTGTATTTAATATATACTTTATTCCCTTACTACCCAATTAAATGAAGTATTGTAGAATATACTGAAAGACCACGAGAACTATTGTTGTAAGTATTAGTCATGAAAACAGTTCAATTGAAAAACTGCAGTGTATATTTAAAACGTTATTTGATAATACTCCTTTTAAACTAAAATTATTATTATTTAACAGAAATCTTTCTACTTTTGGACAAATAGATTAATCTGAAATACAGTATATATACATAAATATATTGAATTAATTTCTTTGTATTTAACCATCTTTATGAAACAGATA
Source organism: Aphrophora alni (assembly GCA_963513935.1). Lineage (NCBI taxonomy): Eukaryota > Metazoa > Arthropoda > Insecta > Hemiptera > Aphrophoridae > Aphrophora > Aphrophora alni. The sequence goes on along the minus strand of OY740769.1, from coordinate 142,359,119 downwards.
TTAAACAATTTACTGCTTTTCAATATATTTTTTTTAACAGGTGAATAATATTTAGACATCAGTTATACTATAGTTTTATACACTGTTTTAAAATGAGATTTGTGAGCAAGATATAAGGGTTTTGGTTAATCGTCAATAATAACTTATTGGTTCAATTATTTGCCTATTATATTGGACTATTTTATTCCAATGCTGAAGGCAATAATTAGAATTAGCCTCAGTTTTTTTCATACGCGTAATAAAACTGCTGTAGGTTAAATCATGAATTTTTTGATTTAAATTTTGTTGAATTGAAGTAAATGTAGTTCGTAATATATGACGTCAATGTTTTGATATATATTTTTTTTTTAATAGCTTCTTTTAAATATCTTAAACGGATGTAAGGTACAAATAAATGTATTTTTAAACATGGATGCATTATTACAAGGTAAGTTTCCCCTCCTAAATTTGTCAATATTTTTCTCATATTGAATTCAAAATTGTTATATTTTAAATGGAAATGAGAACCCACTACTTAAATAATTAAACTATTTTAAATCAGCCACCTTTAAACAGGAATAAAAATTGTAAATGTAAAATTAATCGTATAACACGTTAAACTATGTTTGAGATTTATTATAATAACAGGGTTACCACAATTTCTTGTTTTTAAATGTATGATATAATTTATTTAGAATTGCTTGCACTAAACAAATATAAAGTTTATCAATTACACAATAAATAAAGCAATATCAGTTATTATTACACTTTCATCATAAAGTGTAAAATAATATATTTTCAGTTTGACCTTTTATGAGTTTCTAAACTGTATCCTCTATATCGTGTCGGCCTTCTACAGAATAAAATATAAATTTGTAATTCCCATAGAATATTGTGACATATCCAAATATATTCCCTGTCTTTGAGTATAAAATTTATTGTCAGGGTAATTGATTTAATTTATCTATTGTCAGGGCAATTTATGTTTTAATATCTTATTTGTAAAATTATCCAAACTTGTTTATTTTTCTAAGTATTCATAGTGATTTACTACTTCATGTATGTTTCTGAACATTGGCATGTTCCTTATTGTTTCCATTATTATTAATTACCCTCCTCAAAGCAACGAGTTGTGTTAGAGTTGATTAATGAAATTATACCTAGACAGAATATACAACAGCTTGGGTCGTTACTCTTCAATCAACCCGTACTCTATTAGTTACATTAAGTTTTCTCTTCTATGTCAGCATGCAGTATGAGCAGCATGAGACTTAGTGTTCATCCAATTAAAAATTTTGAAATTATTTATTCGTCTTAAGTATTTACAGAATTAAAAACAAGGAAATGTGAGTGGCATTTGAAGTTGTTGTTTTTTTTTCTGTTTTGTGGTTTTACTAAACTAAATACAATGAAAAGAAATGTTTCACTAATCTATTAAAATAAATTAAAAATTACTAAATCTGAATTAGTTTCAATCCATATGTGTATTTTTTTGTAACCTAGAATATATAAATATTAACATGGAAGAGTGTGAAAAAGTATACATTTGATTTATAATATAATAAGAAAATCAATGTTAAGGTGTTATAGTCGTAATCTATATATATTTGTATTTCTTGCTGAAACATTCCGTGTAATGTTATATGAATATTATCTCTAATTGAATATAATTATTTACATATATATCGAGGAGATTATTTTTACTTCCACAATAAAAGATATAATCGAAATTATGATATTTTTAATTTCATTGCCAATAGTTAGTATTACACAGAAATGTTTAAAAAAAAAAATTGGATTTGAAAGAACGAACTTAAATATAAATTCATACAAGCACTCAATTTACAAAGTTTGTTACCCTAACAACTCTGTCATTTCAGATTTATTAGCCACCATTAGTTAAAAACTAAAATTAATCTATACTGCTGGAACAATATAAAAATCTCTTGGGTGATTACATAGAAACTGTATTAGCACAAAGTCAATGGTCCACTTAATCATTGTTTTTAATTTAAACTGATCACCACCGTTGGCAGTTATAGGAGGCTTTCGTTGTGTTTGATGCCGAATGGATTATCAATGACGTACACATTCTACAGTTACATCAGATTGTTTCATAAACCATGAGGCACATCTATAGGACTTTTTATTATCGGTGAATATATATTACAAATATTTATATAAAATTTAAGATGTTGGATGTAATATATATATATATATATATATATATATATATATATATATATATATATACTTTGTTTATTTAAAGTTGTTAAAAATGCAAATATGTCCAGTAATAAACAGAATATATATTTTCAATTTTTTATAAATATATAAATGATATGTAAATTATTCTGTTATACAAGTACTCTACTCAATAAAAAGTTAAATTATTTGATAAATTTATATTTATATATATCAATGCTATACCACTAACAAATAAAAATATACAGTATTGGAATAAAAATATTAAATTTCCATTTTAAATAATAAAAGAAAATATGATGACGTTAAAACCATATATTGTTACATTATATATATATATATATATATATATATATATATATATATATATATATATTATTGCTATTTAAAACCACTTTCCATTATAAATATCCTAAAATTGCTGATCTTGGTTCGAGTGCAGGACATATGGTCTATTTTTGTTTAAATTTCAATTATAAATATATTTTTTGAAATGATTCTAAAAAATGATATTTGTTGTCATTAAAATAATATATTTTGTTAAAATATTTAGGACTCTACAACAAATATCCTTTTCTTGTCCCAAAACACAAATGGCTGTGATTCCTTTGTTTAAATAAATCATAACCTCAGACCTGAGATACTCTCAATTCTATCCTTATCATCACCTCCAATAGAAGGTCGTTCTATGTTCTCTCCGGTCAACATCTACTTCACCTTCTTACGCTTTCCTGAAACTTCATTTATTCGGCCGATCGTTTCTCATCATTATGATTAGGCCAACCATTAGCAACTTACACATTTGATTCTGTCAAACACAATCGTTTCATTATTAATCTTATTCGTAAATGTTTGGTTCTTTACGTGTCTCTGACTTTAATCTTGAAGACAATTTACTATTTTTGTTTCTTTCAATTCGACACCTCCAGAATTGTTTAACATTTTTTTAATTTTAATTTTAATTTTATTTTTTTAAATATTTTGTAATATCAATTCATTGTCTACAAACTTTTCACTATATAAAAAAGAAAACTTCTCCATATATAGATAATATATCAAATTATGTATAGTGATGTAAATTTAACCTTGAAATTTTATGAATGAATATATACTTTACAATATAAACTTTTCAAAGTAAAATGTTTTGGAAGAGGTTTGTAGGACGAGGTATCTTTTGTAATCCATATGTTTATTTTAACAAGGCTCCCTATGTTTATCACCCTAGTTTCTTCACCAGATTAATTATTGCTCATCAGTAACCCGGGCTGTGTCAAGATGGTGCCCTTTGTATTCAGTACAAATTTTAATTAAATGAGATTACGAATTGAACAGCAATTCCATCTGGAACACACATTAAGGAAGATAGTCAGGGACTGAACCATATTACCCCAATTTAAATAATTATGACTATTTAGGTTTGACAGAATATTCCTTTGTTTGCTTAAAAGGGTCTATACATACACCTAATGTAGGCTGTAAAATCAAAAAGAGTTTTTGTATGCGTAAAAAAAAACTATTATCAAATGGTATCATCTTCCTTCAACCTAAACATATTCCGTGCAATTTAGTCTAGTATTTAAAAGAGAAGGTATTGCATTGTTGTGGTAATTAAACGTAAAACAGAACAATAATTACATAATGTGTTCGTTATAAAACTAATTACTTTATAAACTTTTATGTGTTTTGAGAGATTTGTTTTAATATCCCTTTAAAATGAAAAAAAGTTTACAATAATATTTCAAGTGAAAAATATACGTCCTAGACTTTTCACTTGAAATATTATTTAAAATTCAATACTTGCTAGTAAAAACGTATAGGCGGAAAAATCAAATAATTAAAAAATCGAAAAAATGTTTAATTGATATAAGCGCCAAACGTTTTCAGTTTATCTAAGAATATATTGTGCGTCAAGATTAACACATTTATATTCTTTAATTATAACTTCCTATTTTAGATGTTTATACAAAACTGATATTTAAAGCATGTTAATGAAAACATTACGGCTTTTTCATTATTTTACTATTATTTTTAAAACATTATATCCAGTAAAGGGATCTTTATATTTGTAGAACAAAAACTCGAACACGAGATCTCACAAAAACTACGTTTATTCAATCAAACTATAACTATTATAGTTTAGTTATTTTAGCTCATGTATGACTGAGGATGGTGACTTTGTCGTTGAAACGCGTTTTATTGAATAAACGTAGTTTTTGTCAGATCTTGTCTTCGAGTTCTTGTTCTAAATAATATTATCTCACAAGTCAAGATCAATATTTATTTATCTTTATATTTAGTTATCCGTTTTAAGCTTACATGATTACAGGGTTATTTTAAGAAATACCCTGTAGTAAATATGTTTGATGCTTTACTTTATACTAATTCATAGTGTCGTTGTACATTTTCTTTTCAAACTATTCTTGATTATTTTAATATTTCTGTAATAAAATTGAAGTAAATGACGTTCATAATATTATACCTTGTAAAGTTTGAGTGTATTATTAGATTCTATATGTACTAATAATTTGTAAATTGTCCATAACCGTTAAAAATAATATAATTTGGTTTTAAACTACAGTATTTCATATTTAGTACCCAAGTATTTAAATTATATAAATTATAACATTATAAATTAAATACTGTTAGGCACTTTAAATGATGATTGGAAAGTTTTCAATAAGATCTATGTATTACGAGATATTATACTCAAAACTATATGTGACTATATAAAAGAGAGTATGAATATAAAGTTAGAAATTTTGATTTATTTAAGAATCTTTGTAAATAAATTTGTGTTACCATTTATCATGCAGAACATATTTACAGAAAACGATATTACAAATTCTACTGTATAAAATCCATTTAATTAAATTATTTGCTCCAACTTTAACATAACATTCATTGATGAATAAATCTTAACGTGAGTTCTGATGAATAAATTGTGAAGTTAATGTTATTGTTATTGTTCTTAAAACCAAATTAGGTTTTGGCACTATGGAATTCGTTAATTCTTAGTAGTTATTATTAACGAGAAATACTTAGACAACTTTTAGAGTAAGATTTGATTATTAACTAAACAGAAAAACAGATCATGTGTTACAATAATGGGCAAAGGTGTAATTATTATAAAACTATAACATGAGTTACGTTATACTTCTCTCTTTCATACAACCATTTTTAATACTTATTGTTATATAATATATAATACCAGTATACATAATCTTTTATTTTGTTCGGAGTTTTGGAAATAAATTATTTATCTTTAAAATGGTTTTTGAGGATACAATATGTAGAATTAGGCATCAGTTAAATGTGTTTTTCTGGTATTTAATTTCATTACATTACAAATATTGAATGAAAAAACATATTTGTATACATGGCTTAAACACTATTATCAATTTGAACTGATATATAAGCGTTCATGAATACGTTTATAATTTGAAAGTTTGTGTTACAAGACAAAACTTTATCTCTAACATTCTGAATATAAGCAATCACTAAAAAATGTAAAATGTAATCTCTGAATATACCCCACATATAACAAGTTAAAGATTATATTTCTAAAGATAAATCTATTGGAGCAACAGCACCTCGATCTAACATTAAGAATAAAAATAAATAATCTCAGATAAATATTATTTATTAGTTTGTACCATTCTGAAACTATTCAGATTTTTTCTACTAATCGTATATTCATACAGAAATTATATATTCAAATCGTATTCTAAATGTTAAAATTTTACTATATAATAACAGTATCTAAGTTTGAACCTAAAATATTTAAAACAAATATCAAAAAATTGTAGTACATGTACCTGCACCCAATAAATTATAAGTTTGTCTACTCGTCAAATGTTTCGTTAGGTAAATTCTTAAACGTAAAACGTAAACAATTAAAATGAATGATAGGAAAAATTACAAGCCTTCCAAAGGTTAACATTGGACTGTATTAGTACACATTCAATCCTCCACTAAATCAATGAGTTTAATTTAAACTCACAACCGCCATTAGCAACTAGTTATGGGAGGTCTAGTTTGTGTATGACATTGCCTAGTTTATCGCTGGCGTCCAAATAACATTAACAACAGTTACAGCTAATTGTTTTATAAACAATAAGCCACATTAGTATGATATTTATGAGTGCCCTTGTTTTATAAAATAATATATAACTATTTCTTTAAATTTAAGGTGTTCAGTGCCAAAAATGAGTTGATGTTATAACTAAGTTTAATTATAACTGGTATAAAATCTATTTGTCTTAACAATAGTTAGGAGGTATTAAATGTACTTTACTATATACATTTCATTTTAAATGATATAATATAATTGGTACTATTTTCATTCCAATAAAAGAAAGAAATAAAACATGAAAATTTAAAAAATTATTATGTCAAGAAATGAAATTCCGACCGAGTAATTTTTTTTCAGCTGGAGATTTATATTAATTTATTATATTTTATATAACATTTGTTTAGACTATTGTCCGAAGGGAAAATACTAGATAGATTAATAAAGACATGGAAGCTCCGACTTATTTGTGCCTAAGATAGAGAAGTCAGGTTGCGAAGGAAGAAGAGAACATTAAAAGAATAATATATATATATATATATATATATATATATATATATATATATATATATATTCTCAGTATTGTATCAACCCAAACTAATTGTTAATTTCCTATTTTTCATAATAGAAAGGATGAAGGATTATTATTGTAATTTCTATATCGTTGACTTTTATTTCAGCGTTTCCATTAACACAGGATTTACATTACAGGACGTTACTCGTCGAGGATTTGTATTGCATGTCATTCAAAATCTTCAATTAGCATCACTGGGCTTTTATCCGTCGTGGATCTGGAATGCAAAGATAAACATTCGAGGATTGGGTTTAAATACACTTCACTCATTAATCATTTGTATTGCACAATTTTTTAGAGCTACACGTTTTGATAATAGAGATCGTATACTAATAAAACTTGGATTACAGAGTTTCCAATAGTCCAGAATTTGGTATGACGTCCACTCAGCTAAAATGTGCATGGAATAGCTTTTACGAGCTGTGCATTCGAGGCTTTTTCTTATATATCATGGTTATCGAACTATTTTTAACAGCATACCATTTTAATTGCAATTTTACTGTCTGTCTGAGTAAGACGTTCATTAGACGAATGATTTGATTGTATGACTTTCATGCTTTTCTAAATTTGTATTGCATGACATTAGAACTTTTTATATTTGGATTGCAGGGTTTACATAAACAGCTATATGGATAGAATTCATTTTACCTCCTTATCATGTATGTTAAAATAGTTCTATTTATTATGAACGTGTAATTACAGAACCTTCACTCGACGAATATTCAAAGTAATATTTATGTATTGTGTGGTCTTTGGGATTTTTATATTTTGCATTCATCTATAATTAGGATTGCAAAATTTTTAATCGCCTAGCCCTTGAGTTGAAACTATATCATTAGTGAAGTATTTTACTATTTAAACTATCCTTCGCTCATGACATAAATGACATTATAATCACGTATTTTCACTTTGATTTCAACTCTTATTTTTAAGGTGACATCTATTTCAATTTTTATTCAATGACTTTAACCGTCTTTGATTGATATTGCATACATATTTAGCGATTTTCTTACCATTGTAGACCTTCCAACCAAGAACCATTTGTATTGCAAGGATTTAGTTTATTATGGATTTGGATTGCAGTAATTCCACTGGTCAAGGCTTTGGGTTACATGAGTCTTTTTTTAGTTCACTTTGTTTATGCTATTAGTTCAGATATTCGGTTGATTTTTGTGTGTGTTTTATAAGTGACCACTACATCATTTCTTGCCATTAAAGGTTTAGGCTAGAGTTCTTATTGTTGCCGAATTTACGTGAATATATAAAGTTTTATTTATTTATTAAGTTGGAGGTTTGTTCTTGCGACACATTATAAGATTGTAAACAATTAAATTATTGTATCCGTTGACTACAGAGAAGTGTTTAATTATGTTAAGTTTTTAACTATACTCGTTCTGTTGCATAGGAATTATTAATAGACGGTGTACAAAGCTGTTATACGCTACCAGTTTTGGGAATTTGTGTGGTGGGATGACACGTGTATGGGGGATCTATATATGGATGAAGTTGGTTTGTTACTGAGCTTATGACGTCCAAGAAATTTATGACATCGTTGTTTACCACATCTAAAGTGAGCTTAAGTTGTATATATACTCATTTAGATACTCTCTCTTTTCCGATATCTTGTGGAATGACGTTTCTTGCATGTAACAAGCCTTTTTAAAAGTTCCCAAAAATTTCTACAAAATTAGATAAAACGAGATCTATATCTTCCATCTTTCGTTTCACTGTCCTTATCTAATTATATCGAATAATGTTTTGTTTTCACACGAGGTTGCACAAATGTTCATAAAATTAGTGATATCTTAGAGTCATATGTTAACGTATATAAACGCGCTAATGTCACCGTTCTGTTCATCGCATCCAGAAACTTATATTTTTTTTACGTTTGCCATAAAAATGCAACTTTTTAATATGACGGCAGATGATATCTAGAAACCAGTATCAGATATCCCTCGGTACTTTCACCATCGTGTTCTCTGTATTCGAAAATATATAATTTGATACCAAACTCGTCTGTATTATCATTTTGGTACAAATTTAAGTTAAACTGGAAGTGAAAGGTTTCGATTGTATTCAATTGATCAGTCACATTGGTGATGGTTCTAGCTCTGTACGACATTCTGTTCGTTATTTAACATGGTAAGACTTTTTAAAATGAGCCACAGCCCAAATCCTCGTCGCACCACCATAAGGAACAGGTTTCCCCAACTTTTTTTGAATAGAAAACATAATTGTTCGTGAATTTTCCATAGGATTTTGGTAGGTGAGTAGCTAACCTTAAAAATTAGATTATGACGTAGAAAAAAAACGCTACTATCCTCTGGACACAATCGGAAGGATACCAAGATGATGCGGGATAAAATCTACTATCAAGATGGAAATGTCAGTTAATTCTGTTAAGCAACGGCGGAACTTAATATGGTGTAAAATCTAGTACACTATACTAGCAAAGAGGCTGCAATATGAGAACGTCACGTGTGGAATGGGGAATGGTTGATGGCATTTGTGAGGGAAAAGTTTGTTATATGACGTCATAGATTGGGAATCTGAGTAACAACATTACTAGTTCTCAAATGGCGGCGTCTTTACTCGTGCTAGTGAAATAATAGGTTTTGTAATGTTTCTCCTGTATAAACATCTTATTTACTGTCGCTTAGTTGACATAATTATTATTATAACATTTGTACTTACAACAGTTGAATATCACTGGTTTTATAAATATACTAAATGAATAGTCTACGGAATCCCAACCTCATAAACGAAAGTTTGATACCTGAAGTATTATATTTAGGAAAAAGAAATGTTTTATAAATAGGTAAATAATTAAACTTGAAACTTGCTAATTTATATGTGGCAGCCATATTGGTTAAATATATTTTGTATTCCAATTTAAATAACAATAATTTTTTAGTTATTACTTCTTTTTTTACATGTTACTAATTTGATGTTAAGAATTATAAAAAAAGTTTCCAATCTCAGAATATATTTATTTGATTAATATTACAATAATAGTCCACCCTCTATTAGAGAATAAACAACCTAAGAATCGTCTGTTTAAGAAAACAATCCAAGTTGTAAGAATCATAAATCAGATTTCTCTGGGGAAATATAAATTGCTTCATTTCATGATGGACTAACTAAGATGCTCAGCTGTCATTCTCTCTAATGAGAATTCGAAAATACATTCCATAGGTGATTACATGCCCCCTTTCCTATTAAATTCTCCTCATCCTCTAAGGCTTCATGACGATTCATGAACCTAAATACATCGATATGAAGACAAAATGCCAAGAATGTAATGCGATTCGTTTTATTACACTTGAACTGATACTAAGCAACTCCGTATCAAATTGAATCTATGATACTTTAGCTGTTGCAAAGTTATTTTGCATGACTTGTGGTAGAAATGCCCTATACATATTAAATCCTCTGCAATGATGTTAAATGTTTTTTGCATGGAATCTGTTGATGATGATACATAGATTGTTTAATTTTTGGTTTATACTCAACTCTGAATGTACATAGTTTAGAATATCAATAGTGATGTACAGCAGCAATTTGGGAAGATAAACTTTAATATAATATTTTACAGTATTTTGTTAGTTAAATGTACAAATATTTTGAATTAGTAGAATTCATAACATAAGCTCGCCAACAAATCCAATTCTGTATGCTATGTTTTTCTTTAAACTATTTGCAGATATTTAAAGCTAAATTATTTATACCTGCAATTGAAATATATTTATGAACTTCATCATAGTGGAAAGCATTTAATCTTATTGGATTTTCGTATGTTTCACATATTAAAGAAATAACTTCAATTCTAATTATAAAAATTACACGAATACAATCTAATTATAGGTATATTTTGAATATTGTTTTAATGTTTTAAAACAATTGAGATTTAATTATTTTTAATAATACCGTATTATATTAGGCCTATATGAATATATTTATAAAACTATTAAACTAGTTTTAGAGTTCCATAATATATGTCAAATAAAATTACCGAATTCTAATTTTGACCTTTAAGTTTATACTTTTATTTTATAATTAGTCTTATTTTACTTTTAAAATTAGTAGAATAAACCACAATTTAGTAACCTGCTTCGTCTAGGCAGATATATACATATGTCCTTATTAGTTCAATTAATATATTAAATTTATTCAAATGGTTTCTAATCTATAAAGACTCAAATAAATCTAAAAGTTTTGGTAATCCATTTGTATATTTCATTAAGACTCCCTCGATTTTTCTCTAATTTAATTAGAGGTCGTAAATAACGTAAGCCGTGTCAAGACGGTGGCATCAGTATGCAGTATAAATTTTAATTAAATTCGATTGGGAATTAAACCGGTATTCCATCTGGTATAATTTTACCCAATCACTAATAATTATGACTATTTAAGTTGTATAAAATACTTCTATATTCCTCACTCACCTTTATAAGGTGTAATCTCTGCTGCATTTGATTACATATCACACTAGTAAATCGAGCATATTCTTAGATATAATACTTTTTCATTTTTCTCTAAACAAAGACAGAGTATAATTTATTAGTATTAATTTTAGCTAAGTTTATAATTTATTGTAATATTTAAATCTATATCAGGAGATTTTTTTGATATGTGTTAGATACCATAATCGTTGAATAGCAAAATCTGTATGTAATTGTAGAAACATGTTTAAAAGAAATTTAAATCGTTCAAAGAAATAAACAGCTAAATATTTTTCACTATATATAGTTTTGTATGTAAATAGATGTTTGCATAAAACTCGTATTATTATTAGCTTGTTGGTAACACCATTACTGAATCTTCAGTGTTATCAATAAATTTTAAAAATAGATTTTAAAAATTTTAAGTTATAGTTTATTCTGAATTTTAAATGACACTTTACAAACCAATCGTGCAAATTTGTCTAATCCCCATCGATAATGCTATGGTGCATTTTTTGCTTACTATTCGAGATTATTTAAATCGCAAGTATAAGTACATTTTTTTTAAGGAAACTTTTCCTACGCATGACAAAACTAGCGTTGGTTTGATTATAACATGTCCTATAAATATTCGCGAAATTGCGGTAAAAGAAGTTCGTGACACTATGAAAGTTACACGAAGTTAAAAATTCGAGAGTTTTTGTAGATATTATGAGTGTTGACTAACGATTACATGAACTATGGTATATAGCAGTTTTGCATATTATAATTTATTTAGTAGTAACAGAGCAATGGTACCTGGTGCATCATAACACATAAATTTATGGAAAAAATACTTTGATCGCCTTATATTGAATACATTTGTTTTTATATTACAACAAAACTAGGTACATAATTTTTAAATGTATGCCTTTATCATAGATATTTTATTTTATTTTAACGTTATGTTTCTGTAGAGAACGAAAAATCTTTGAAGGGCCATTTCTCAACCAAAGGGTGGTTTCAGACTGACTAACAAACTCCTTTTTTCCCTTCTGGATTGACCACCATTGAACCAATTTACATAGCATTCCTTCAAGATGTCATCTTTTTACCATGGACTTCCTTTGTTTACTTCTACTTGACAAGATTGAAGTGGTCCATATCTCTCTCATACTTTATCTTGTTTCTTAAATTTCAAAACCCGTGCAATATGTGTAGATATCATATTCCACTCTTATTTACTTTTACATAACATCTACAATATATGGCATCATAAAACTAACCATTTTCCCCAGCCTCTGCTTTTCCATTCTTCATTATTCACACCACTCAAAAAATGTATGATATGCATCTTGGATGTCTTTTGTATCGTGTGTATCTTATAGAGATTAGAGTAGCCATTTCCGGACAAAAATATTGTGACACACAAATTTACCAAGCGTTATAAAATTAATAGTTCTGGCAGTTCACATGCCCCTACTTTCGCAATTCATTCAGTCGTTCCATCCGTTAAATTGGAGAATTCTAAACTTGATGAACTTATATTATCTGTTTCTCCTCGCTAAAGGCACTTTTAGTTCCACCCGCAAGTACATCCAAATGGATCACTTATTCAATCAGAAAAACACCAGGTTCTAACATAATTATGTATGACAAAAGCTTTATTAAATGTACAACACATATTCTTATACAGTAGTTCTTAAATCTGAGTGCTTCAGCCCCGATCTCGGCTCCTTACAAGAAGATTGATGGTCCGACGGTTAATGGTCTTCTTCTATGCTTACTGTGCCTTCTGCATTGAACATTTACCTAATCAGAGACGTATTCACTGTCTCCGCTTTATCCGTTGCTGTTTTATATGTGCTTTCATTTCGTTAGTTTATTGTCCAACATCACTTAAATGTATCATACGACTTTTTTTCTTCGATTATCTGGTTCTCCTATTTAAATAGGTATCAGAGTGACCATTCTCTTCTTTGTAAGGAGCCCGATATGGATCTCTTGTAGCCTCAATCAAGCTGTAGCCTCGATCCTCAATCTAGATATCTACTTACCTACATAACCTACTTACACAACACACATCATAAACGTTATGGCAGGGATGATTATGATGACTTAGCTTCATCTCTAACTCTTCCACAGTTCGTAACTATTTCAATTTTGGAATATCGTCAGCATACCGGACCAAGATGCGTGCTCTGGGATATTTATATTCAATATACCATCATAATCAACATTCTATAGGTCTGCTCTAAGTATAGTACCCCGAGGAGCTTCAGCTTTTATTTTGTTTTGTTTTGTTCCCACTTTTAACGTATGTTATACGTAAGAAAATTTTCTTAGAAATAATCTTTGATTACCCTTATTAGATACTTTGGTGTTTGAAAGTAATCTCTAGGGTATAAAAACCATTTAGCGCAGCAGCTAAATGCATTATTTACGCCTAACATAACCACCATACACTATTTCCTAGAAAGGCTCGATTTTATCTTTCCTTTTTTAACAGCTTTCACATTTTCTTTAAAAGGATCTATTGTTGACCTTCCTTTTACTGTTTCTTTGACAAGTCGCCTGCGTCTCTAATAGATGTCAAGAACCGTATTTAAACATGTTTTCAGACAGTTTTGCAGCGTCCAGAATGCAGCTAGCTGACAAAAGTACAACAATACCGCATTTGTAAAAGCAACCTGAGCTGTCTAGACTCAAACATTGCACTTTCATATGTCCCTATTATAAGCACCAAAGACACCTATTTTCAGGAACTCACTTCTTATCCTGAATTGACCCACCTTACTTTAATTTGTATGTCTTGAGAATATCATTGGCTTATCAACCATCTACAATAAGGCTAACTTCTGCTCTAAAGTGTTTAGCTTTGTCAAGAATGAGTTTAGTTCCCTGTTAAGTCTTTCTTTCATTTCATCATTATTTGTTGTCACTTCATCCAAGTGTCTAATTTACAAACTTAATCTGTTTTAGATATATGCCCATTAGTTTTGCTTATTAACTTCGTTCTTGTTTCCCTAGGTAGAAGATGTTGTCACATTTTTTGGCCTAACTTCCTCAACTCTTGAGCGTCATTGGAGTTATGAGGAGTAGATTCATGAGTTGACATTTTAACTGCGGAGTTTTTCTTCGTCATTTGAATTACTCTACACTACTCAATATGATCGACAGCCACCAATACGCTGCTCAACCTTTTTATATCGATGCTAAAATTAGTTTGATTTTGGGTAACGGAAATCATACAGCAATTATAGCCATATACCTTCTAATCTGTTCGCAACTTGTGTTTCAATATTATCTGGTTTATTATTAAAACCACACTTTTTCATGGGTCAGTAGCAAAGGTTGTCTCAGCTCATTTGAATACTATTGGCAGGTGTTCACCGTATATCTTATGCTACTATCTTCCAATAAATTACATTCATGCCTGACTGAAGGTCTAGAAAATTTCCTGCTCTTGTGAAACAGATTTACTTTTCTCATCAGTCTTATAAACTACATTAATCGTAGCTTATCGTGACAAAGAAGCTAAATTTAGCTTATCTAGTCTTCCACTAAGAGATCCTGCGCGTGCTTGGTTAATAACCTCTTATGTTTTGTAGCCATTGGTTAACAACTCAGTGATGATCTCCTCTAACACCACACCCCATACCTGTTCTGGGTGCCGATCATCTGTTACAAAACAATAATTCATTTATCTAATCTCATACGGTATCTATAAAGTGTTTGTTTGAATTTAAATCGGGGTTCACTCCCCTAATTTCTTCCGACTCTTTCGTCGTTAGAACCTTGACCGGTTGTCACCCAGTAACATAAGGCAGAGTAATAACTTCCATTTATTCTTCAAGCAACAAGTAATTTGCTATTACGCTAAAGTTACAGTTATTTATCTTAATTATATCCGTTCTAAGAGTAGTAACATACAATATTATTCATACATTTCTAAAGTTTCTGTTTGGTATTCACCTTTAATTTGTTTTACGAAACACTAAGTGGAAATTAAATGTGTTTTTTTCCGAAAAATTATATATAATTAACAATACCACTCGTAATTTGTATAAATATATTATTAGAAATTATCAATTAAAACAGATGCATTATTGTCAATCCATATTATACGCTACGTATTATACGCTGGAAGTTTGTATTGCAATTAGAAACTTTAGCTTTTGCACTACTGTCTAATATTGAAATAAAAAAAATTAAAAAAACCGTTTATTCGTTTTAAAAATAGAGTATACCCATCCGAAACATATATATTGCTTCTAAACCTAAATTCTACGCCTCAGAAGATTACATCTAGTGAGTAAGGGAGTCGTTTGCTTAGCTGGATCTACACCCCTCATCATCTAATCTTTTTTTACAATCATCCCTTTCGTATGGTTTATAATTATTATTTTCTTTCATTCTTGTATATTTTTTCTGTCTTAAAAACAAACTCTCTCAACAAATACAAATTTAAAATCCGATCATTTGAAGTTATATATATTATTTTCGCTCTGAATTTCAACAATCAATTTGTTTTGTTTTTTTAGATCATACTAAAGAAAAAAATATACAAACACAAACTAATACCAAAATGAAAGGACAAGCTTTAGTATAAATGCGTGCCAGTATAATATTTCGACAATTATTTTCTACTATAAGTTTTAAAATTTTACTGTGAACACTAAATTAAAAATCCTAGGAGGTTAAAAAATGGACTGCATTATCACACGTTCAATGACGTACTAAATCAATGAGTTTAATTTAAACCTACAGCCAGCATTAACAGTTATGGGAGTTTAGGTTGTATATGATGTAGTCTGGATTATTGTTTGCGTCCAAATTACATTAAGCAATGTTACAACAGATTGTTTCATAACCAATGAGACACAACTGTAGGTCATTAAACAAAGGGTGATTTCGTTGTAGTCATTTTATTAAAAACATATATTTTTAATTTACGTTGTTAGATTGTAAAAGCAACTATATTTACAACGCAATTTACTTAAAGTGTTTTTAAATTCCTGTGTATGAACTGAAAATTACCGATAATAAATTTATTATTAAACTTCTTTTATTTCAAATCCAAAATGCAATTTTGAAGAATTTTAAAGTTTAATTTTGTGTAATATATCTTTATTTATAGAATCAAAATAGCACCAGTTCAAAACCTGAAAAAGTTTTATTAATATATAATCAAAAAATAGTCTTAAACGAAATGGGCATGTTACGTAATAGTTCATAATCTCCCTCAGGTGGTCATTTGTGGCAAGTACGGGCTTTAGCAACTGCAGTGACCCATCTGGATCTACACCCTTTCACTTTCAGTATTTGGGTTGACCTGCCTCATTCATCTTTCCTGTCAGTCCTCTTATGACAAACTCTTGTTCTTTTTAGACACTGATAGTAGTATTCGATATATTATGTTCAAAATTTAAATAATAAAGTAGATAACAACCCAGTGTTACCCATAATACCAATAAAAGTAGATCATAATAATTTATATATTGAATTCTGATTTTCTCATATAAAACGGTAATAAATATCAAATCGATTAGGTTGATGTATAAAGTTGGGGGGGGGGGAGGGCTATTAAGATTTCTAGTGTAACAGTTAGCCTGTTGAGACCGCCGGGTAGCAGAATTGGTGTTACAAATGCAAGATATCTTGGAGTGTCAGATATCAGATAAGTATACAGGATTGAAAAGAGTAAATTGATCATATTGGTTCTCTCGTCTGTGTTATTGGTAACAACCTAGACATTGTTCTTTCCTGTTATTTATTAATATTTAAATTAATAATTGTTGGAATTTAATTATCTTTTATATTTCAATAGAGGCCAATTAGTAATGGAGAATTTTTATTGGAGAACTATGTGTAGGGATATTGGAATTATTGGCTTTGACATGCTCTCCGCTTTAATGAAAGGTTTTACAAGTTTAGAATTTTGATTGTGTGGTTTTGTCGCTAATTTCATTTGAAATAGTTGTTTTACACCTTTAATAATATTTCTAGTGAATAGCTTAGTTGCACCCTTTTCAATTGAAATACGGTTTTACAGTTGTCTAGATTATAGATTAAAGTACATCTATTAGTAGAGGATTTGTGTTGTAAGACCTACGAGATAGTCATTTTAATATTTAGGCTTTTACTTTTCCACCATTTGTAGTAACGGTTTTTCTCACCTATTATTCGAATTTTATAGTATGTATTTATATTTGAGGATTTACATTACAGGATTTCACTCATCGAGTATTTCAATTGCAGGACTTCTATTTGCCGAGGGGCTTGATTGCGTATGTTATAAGCGCTTTCCATTCAGATGCAATGGGCTTAAGTTGGGCCCAGTTCTATTTAGGGGTTTTAGCAGCTTTGATGTTGGATAACTCGGAGTTTAATAACGAGTTGCTTTTAATAACACCACTAGAATTATTTCATGTTTTTGATGAACTATCAGTAATATCATTCTACTTTGCTGGAAAATATCTTTTATTTATTTATATGTTAAATAGGTGCTTTTTCTCTTTTGGTTAAATCTTTAGAATTAACAATTTTAATAGATGATAAAGTTTCGGAAATAATCTCTACATGATCTTATTTATCAATATAATTTCCTTTGTGTTATTTGACAACTCCAGCATATGCTTTTTACACAACATAATTGAAGATTTCCTAATCTGTCATAATTACAATAGTTATTACATGGCTCTCGATATTTATGATTGAATCCCCTTCAAATTCAGGAACATATTGGTATGCAACTTCTGCAGCTTAGCAAAGAGTTATTCACTATTCAATTATATAGTCGATAAAATCAGAATAAGTGAATCCTGAATGTAAAACCTCGAAAAAATAATGTATTTTTTATTAGTTTCTCTTGTCTAAACCCGTCTAATGGTTTGTGCCTTCTCTTCATGGTACAAAGTTACATGGATCTCATTTTAAATGTACTAGCTTAAAAGTCAGTAAAATGTCAAAATTGAAAATCAAAAAAGACGCCATCGTATCATAGACGCCCTCCGTCATAAGACTCCGAACAGAATCATAACTTAATATTTGTATACCTAAAGTTAATCAAGGAAATAGAGGGATAAGAATAGCTAGAAATCTAGAAACAACTTTTTAAAGAAACTAAAAGGCTGGGTATAAGCCTTAATTATACTGCAGGTACTTCATTCTAACCGATAAGGAGACGTAATATATTTCAACCAAGACCAAAAATAACTAGTAATATGTTATATCACTCTGTATCCATTCCGTTATAATCGAATTTCATATTATATCATAAGAAAATATGTTTTTTTATATTGCCCAATATTTTTATTTATTTAGTATTAAGGCTGAATTATATTTAACAAAAGCTTTGATTTACCAATTTAGTATTATTATTGAAAAAAATACTTATAACAATATACTCTCTCTCTCTCTCTCTCTCTCTCTCTCTCTCTCTCTCTCTCTAGATCTCTCTCTCTCTCTCTTTCCTCTCTCTCTCTCCCTCTCTCTCTCTCTCCCTCCCTCCCTCCCTCCCTCCCTCCTCTCTCTCTCTCTCTCTCTCTCTCTCTCTCTCTCTCTCTCTCTCTCTCTCTCTCTCTCTCTCTCTCTCTCTCTCTCTCTCTCTCTCTCTCTCTCTCTCTCTCTCTCTCTCTCTCTCTCTCTCTCTCTCTCTCTCTCTCTCTCTCTTTCTCTCTCTCAATATTTTTTTTTTTGCTTCAATCCGTCTAGTCGCAGTGCCCAGAACAATGGCCTCTGGCTTGATTGATAGTCACGTAATAACAACCATTGGGAGCCCATTCTCTTACTCCCTTTTGGACATGTTCTGGGGGGTATTTAAATATTCTCGATAAAATCCATATTTGGGACTATTCCCCTATCCGTCACATGAATTGGCATCAGTTATGGGAACAACACGCCTATGTTTGGGCGAAAGATTTCCCAATACTGTTTGGGAAATGTATTTACGTGAATTTCTTTCGTAAAGTTCTTATATTCTATATAGAACAATATTGCAAAGTAAATATATATATTGAATAAAATAAGGTATAAATAAAATTGTTAATCTACACTTTTTAAGAATCCTATTAAATATATAATAAATTATCAAACCACAGAACAATAACTCGTCTATCATACCAATCAGTTACCCGTAAAAATACAGAACGGTTAGTATTGATAAACATTTTTGATCAGAAAAAACTCTAAATTGATCACCAATTATTGTAAAATAATTATTTTACCTCAATTTTTTTTTAATTTTTTTTTTTTAATGCAGACACAAAATGTGATATTTAATTCCCGTGGAAAACAACTAAAGAGTTTTATTATTATAAAACATGATGGGCTATTAGTAAAGTTTTGTTTCAAAAATGTTTTACATAAATTAAAAATACCATACATTTATTATCGCTTTGTAACACTTATTTCTTAACTATCGTAATGGTGCATGTAAATAGTATGTATATTCATACATATATTTGAAAATGGAAAAAAGGATTGATTATTGGAGTAACTTCAAATTTACAAAAGGGCCACAGAATAAATCATTGAACTAAACTCATTATTTTTTACAAACATACGAGTTTACTATTTTGCATATATATTTTTTATTTATTACTTACTATATTTAAATAAATAAATGTAAAAAATCGATTATTGCTAATCTATGCTCCAAACTTCAAAGGCACTTTTTTTTCTTTTTTTTTTACTAGAAAATAATATGTTAAGTTTCCAAATTTGCTTTTTGAAAAGATATGTATACTTTTAATAAAATTACAAAAATCTTCTTTCCCTTATTAGAATAAATATTATAGCAATCTCAGCATTGTATGTTTAAGATTAGAAAGAAACGTGTACTAATCACAAATCAGATTTATCTGCGGGATTATACACTTCTAACCAAGATGAAGGACTGATTAAAGCAGATTATTTTTAAGACAATTAACTGTCATTCTCTCAGTGGACGGTCGCGGAAACATTCCAAGGGTGATTACATGCCCCTCTTTCGTATTAAATTCTCCACATCCCTTAACGTTCCATGACGATTGAATCCAACTACGTTCATTTGAAGATACAATCCCAAGAATGTTGTGCGATTCATTTCATTATCCTCAGACTGAAACAAAGCCTCTCCATATCTAATTGAAGCAATCGTTAGATTTACATCTTTAGCTCAACCATTCTTATTATATAATATATAGTTCGAGGGGAAGTGGGCAATTTATATATGATCCTTTGCAATAAGGTATAACGAATTTTGAACGTAAATAGTAAAGGAAGAGGATTAGGTATAAAATATGCTTATATTTGAATTATATTCTATAGATTGTGATGGAGTTTTAGAATACCAATAATGATGTTTGAGAGCAAATAAGAAAGATAAAATAGAAAATTAAGTATTCTTTTAATTTATTTTTTTAAAGTTATTTAATGTACAAATATTGTAATGTCTGAGAGGTAAACCGTAGTACGAAATTCGTAAGACGTTCCATGCTATATACCATTTATTTCTTCAAAATGTGAGATTTTATTTACATTTATTCTATAATCAATTACATTCTTACCATTTAAATTCTTATTTTAAACTTTCGCTTTAGAGTTGATTTTAATCTAGTTTTAAATGTTTCGAAGACATGTTTGCTTTTTATTAATAAAGCATTGCAAATCATAGGAATAATATTTAATATTTATGTATGTTTAAAATTTTTTATTTATTTTAAAACAATGTACATTTATTTGATCATAATTTTATTGTTATAAATTATATGAGGTAGTTTATTGTTCGTAAAGTAGATATATTCTACTCAAAATGACAAATTGTTGTTTAATATTTGCGATAATAATAGATATTATTGTTTTATGAATATAAAAAATAAAAATTATTATATCCAAAATTTTATTTTGCATGTTTTATTATACTTTTGGTTTTAAATTATACTTCAATACAAATATTATTCAATACAATATCAAGATTACTGCAGATTTCCTGGAATTAACCATATGCCAATACAACATTATACCATAAGGTAACACTTTTCGAAAACATATATCATTGAATTCATTTACAACAGATTATAACAATGTCTCTTTTGAACTGAAAAAACATGAACAATTGAAAATAAGTAGAAAACAAAATCAAAACATTTAAGAACAAAACGTAGAAATTTACATTTTCACTAATTTTACATAAAACATAAATACAGTAACCCATAAATTCGTTAGAGCCAGAACAGGTTTTAGTACCCATAATTTTTTGGCTATATTTTCTTTATTAAAATCAAGTGGCTTGGATCGAATTATTATGGGCAGATCGTTCTAGCACTGTAGATATGGCATACAATCACACGGGTTACCCAATAACTACAAGGAAAAATTATAGCCTACAATAAGCCTATTTAAAGCGTCAACAGGTGTTAAACTCAATTATAAAAACCTTGTGTGTAGTTGTCAATAATTATTCATGTTTTTTTAGGAAAGTAAACAAATAGCTAATACTGAATTTGAGATGTTGTCTTTATACCAGCAACACAAACATTCGTTTGCTTTTTACATTAGAAACAACGTACTGAGATCTCCAGTGCACTTTTATTGCGAAAAGTATCGAAAACATTTATCATAAACGTCATCATATTTGTAAAAACCGTAATTTTATAGTTATTGTATAAATGAAAACGATCATATAGAAAGATTTCAAAAATAAGCGGAGATAAAAACTTAAAAGATATCTAAATGAAGGTTTACGCTATTGAACACTCCAAACAACAGATGTCAAATAGAAAATCATATATCAGTTGATATACACTATTGATCTTTAATACTTCAAAATGACTAGTTCAACTTCTGAGACATAACATTGATTTTTTGACTTATCACGAAATTATACCTATACTACGTAAATATGTTTACAAATAACTTTTTGATCTTATTTCCCAGTTCAAGTGTTAATCTTGTATTTCTAAGTTTGTTCATTATGATGTCTTATCTGTAATGTTGCACTAGTTCAATTTAGTTGAAATACGAATACGGTAATGCTGCTGTGTAACACGAAACGTCTGTTGAACGAGGTTAATTTGAAATATAGGCTGGCATTAGTGGTGTCCACCGACCCACATGCAGTAATTAATGTCATCATTGTGCAACAACGGATTAAAGGGAATAATTACTGATGTTGGTAATTACTTCAAATAGTATAATTATTTCCATTCTCCCTCCACCCTCTCTCTCTCTCTCTCTCTCTCTCTCTCTCTCTCTCTCTCTCTCTCTCTCTCTCTCTCTCTCTCTCTCTCTCTCTCTCTCTCTCTCTCTCTCTCTCTCTCTCTCTCTCTCTCTCTCTCTCTCTCTCTCTCTCTCTCTCTCTCTCTCTCTCTCTCTCTCTCTCTCTCTCTCTCTCTCTCTCTCTCTCTCTCTCTCCCTAAAGAGGGATATATATATATATATATATATATATATATATATATATATATATATATATTGCATTCGATTAAATACTTTTTAACAAAATTTGAAAAATATGAAAAACAAAATTCACTTTTCTACTAAAACATCTTAAAATTAAGTGAAATATACTACATGTCAATAACGTAGAATTTAAATTTTTTTAAATGATAACATTTAGTCTACAGTGTAGATGATGAACGAAATAATATATTCGTACGTGATATATTTGAAAATATTGTCACCTAAACTCTCAATACACCAAGAGTCATTCATTTTTTTGCTGATATGGAATTACATTACTTTTACTTTTCACTTTTTAAATAATTTATACGTAATTACGTTTTAACCATTTTTTAGAACTTTCGTGCTCACAGTAAACTTTAGTCTGAAATCAGTGGATATTATGTGCAAAGCTCGTTGTATGAGTTTTATCTTGTTTATTTTCGATCACTCGCTTCAGAGCTCTTTTGAAAATATTGGACATAATGTTTTCACTTCATGGTTCATTATGTGCTCCGTTATAATATAAATTGCGTTTATTTTTACCTTAAACTTCAATTGTGGTAGAGAAATCGTTCTCATTTTGTTAATTAAACATGAATAGCAAACTATTATAAAAATACATTATCTTTTTTTTTTTAAGCTCACGTACTTAAGCTATTATTGTTCCAAAACCACATATTTAAAAAAATTACTAATGTAAGTTATCAGAATTCTATTGAATTTTTTCTACCTTACGTTCAAAATTTTAATTTAAACTTCAATCCAAAAATATAAATTAATTGTTTAAATCTAAAAATAAAGTATCAAATCTAGAAGACGTTATATAGGAAATCCTTATTCACTGCAATAAAATTTTTAAAAACAATATAGAATATACAAGTAAACGTCCAGGCTCTTCAATATGTCGCTGGGTAAAAATGGGCTTATGTGAGATATCTTTATTTTAAGGAATAATTTCTTCACTTAAATTCATGGAAGGTAACACAAATCTCTTCAATAAATACAGTTTACAGTTTAGAGCTACTGGGAAAGTCATTTTTTAATTAGTGTGAAGCTTGACATTTTAATAATATATTTCTACACAGGCATTTCATAATATTAAAAAAAAATTATTTTATCATGTAATTAGTTCGTCAGATATATTCTTGTTTGGAGACTCGTGCTTTACACTGAAAATAAAATACATTTTAGAATATCTCGTATTTAGATTTAAAACAAAAAAGTAAAATGGTCATCACTATCTAAAGATCAAATGTAAAAAATGTACAGTAACGTACCATCCAAAATCAAAACATAATGTTGTCTTCAATATAAATACAAATTAAAATAAATTATTGATGGGAAGGTAATCCTTTTGAAATGATTGTGCTCGGAAATATTTTGTATATTTTGATTGTTCATTGTAATAAATTCGAGTAATACCTTACCTAAATTAATTGTCGAAAAGTACGACATATATTTCCTTTCTTATCAGTAGAATATCAAAGATAATGAGACAATTTGGTAATCCATAAGTATAATTTATCATGGATCCCCAGATACATCGCCCTTGTTTCTTCCCCCATTTAATTAGAGTTCATAAATAACATCAGCTGAGACAAGACGGTGTCCTCTGTGTACAGTATAAATTTTAATTCATTGTAATTACCAATTAAAACACTATTCCAACAAGTACACACTCCAAACTACTAACTTTTTGTATCTGATGTTAATAGGATTTTATTTACAATGTTTATAAGCGGATAGAAAATAAATTTTAAATATATTTACGAAAACCTGCCGTCTTTTTCAATATGTTTAATTGAATTCAAAAAGGGAACTTTATACAATTTTAGTTAAATCTTGTTTTTAACGTCTAATTTTGCATTCTATTTTTCTTGGGAATGAATGGTAATCATCTTTTACCTAAGCCGACCTATCATGTTAAGCAGCTACCATCCTAGACTTGCAAGAATATAACCACTTTTAGTCAAAAATACAGTCATTGTTGTCAGTGACTTGTATCAGTATCGATATCACTGTCTTGGTACAACAATGTTTTTTTCACTATAGAAAATAGTTTGTTTTTGAACCACGATAATTCAATTGTACTAAAAAATATGAATAATTTTTTACAACAGTCATTACCACATTTTTAAATAAATAAAAATACACAAGATAACGAGTTCTGCCAAAAAAAAAAAAGTTAGTAACAAGAGAAGGTCGTAGGAATGGTGCGACTTGAGTCTGAAAGGAAAGACCGGGCGTCTCAATATATTTATTACACGGGTCTGTCTTTAAATGTAATTTTTGAACTTATGGTATTAAACATTTAGTACACCCTGTAATAAAAATAAAATAAAATATATCCAAAATAGAATAAATGACGTACTATTAATTGTTTTGAATTATGTTTGCTAAAGTTGTATTAGAAAGGCATTTTGTATTCAAAACCCACCGGCTTCATATAATTGGGCCAGCCTACAAGGTTCTAAAATACTGTACTACATTTTCGGTTTCCACTGGGTACTTTAATAAATGAAATTGTAATGCCATTTAGTGCAGAAATTAATACCACAAGATAATTAATTCAGTTCAAAGTTTTACCTATGGTTTATAGTTACTTAAATTTTTTGTTGAAGATAAAATACGTATAATTGGGTGGTAGTTAAATTAATTATTTGATTATTTATCTAAAGATTTTTACTACATATATAATATATATTTTTTTAATGGATTTAAAACAATCATCAATTGAAAACAGATATATTAGGGCTCACTAACATTTTTGTATACGATTATTGTTTGTTTTACGAAGTAAAATTGTGGTAACCCCTGAAACATAAGCATTGATCCTAGAGAAATTCGTCAAAAAGTGTGAAAAAAACTGTGAACGTAACAAGCTGCGAAATATAGTTTCTAAGATTTTCAGGTCATATGAAAATTAATTGAAAATTTGTTATCTTAAATGTATTACGGCAACATATTAGAAATCTAGTTTTATTTAAAATACAATTTAGCAATATTTAATTTAGTTATAAAAGGATATGTAAAATTATTTATATTGATATTTTATTTCAATAACCATGTTAGTATTACCATATTTATACCAATACTTTATTTGGTTATAAAATATAAAATATCCTTTCCAATTATTTATATGTTATTCTTAAAACAAATATTTGTCATTCCTTCCTTTCTATTTTGTTTATTCCAAAATTATTTATTCAATTCGTACAATATTAATATTTGAAATACAATAACTTCGATCACTTATGAAAAAAAAAATTATAAACGTCAAACTTTATTAAAAAATGCGTCCAAGTACTGAAATTACAAAGTTTGTTTTCCTAATAAATGTTTCATTCTGTAATTATTTTCCATCAAATGTTTAACAATGTAAACTGAACTATGGAAACAATATTGAAAGCCCTGCGGAGGTAAACAAAGGGACTGTATTACCACACACTAAATGGCCCAATAAATCAATGGGTTTAATTTAAACTGACGACTACCATTAGCAGTTATGGTAGACCTAGGTTGTATATGATATCTGTATTATCGGTGGTGTCCAAATAACAATAACTACAGTTCACTGGTTTGTTTCTTAAAGAATGAGGCAACTCTAATAAGAATATTCTAATGAAGATTATTACTTATAAATTAGAATGACTTCTAATTTAAAGTATGAAATAATTTCTATAAATATATATTTACAACTTTAGTCACAAATATTAGATATTGATGATCGAAAAAAAGTTAATTCTATTTAATTCACTTAAAAGGTGTGAAAAATACATGTAAAGATCACATTTAAAAAGTATAAAGTTTCACTATAAATGAGCAAACAAAATTTGGTGTATTACGTCTATTACAGGAATTTAAACAGTAGAAAATATATTTACTTATTCTTCTTACCAGTCCTTCTTCTTCTTCTTCTATTTTTTGGTTCCAATGTTTTGCTTATAGTTCAGTATATTTTGCCTATTAACATAACCAGTTCAGCAGTAAAATAGGTATAAATTAAATTAATTATTTAGAATATATCACGACAATTATAAAACCATTATACCAATAATTATCAAAATTATTCAGAAATATGCCAATATAAGTAATGAATATCCAGTTACGTTAATAAATTTTGATGGAGTTGAAACCATAACATATTTAAATTTTATTATAAAATTGAAGTGTAAAACCAAAGAACTTCATAGTAATTTCAAAATGGTGTTACCAGGGGACTTAAATTTAAGAAAGGCGGAACCAAATGGTAACAATGTTTGAAAATAGAAATAAAAAAAAGACAAAGACAAATTTAGTAATTAACAAGGCTCAAGTTTATTGAACAAAAAAAAAAAATTTCGACGTTTCAGATTTTATCATTTACAACTGAGAAAGACATCCTGAGACAAAATTATCATAAACACCTTATGATTAACAATATTATATTTAAAAAAAGATTATACGCCCTTAAAGTGAAATATTATAATTAAAAAAAAAATTAATCAATAGAGTCTGAAAATTTATCCCCCCCCTTTTTTTAGTTTATATATTTTATAGTTACAAAATTTAACAAAAGACAATGAGCACAGCTTAACAATTAGCTGGATTATAATTAATCCAAAAAAAAAAGATAATACGCCCTTAAATGTAAAAATTACAAAAATAAAAAAAAAAAAAGATGAAAAGATACTGATATTTATTTCCCCCTTTTTTTTAACTTTATGAAATGATAAGTTTAAAAAAAAAAGGTTACATAATATTACTTATTTTATAAATTACTTAAATGCTATATTGGCCAATAAATATATATATATTTTAGATAAAGAATTTATTATAAAAAAGAGAAGTTTATTTAAAAAGAAAATTTTGAATATTAAGTTTTATTAATTGACGTCAATTATTTTAATTTAGAAAATAACCTCTGGGAGGCTGTTAGGACCGAAAGTTTGCATGCAGGCTCCACCCAATAATTTTTTATATATTTTATAATTAATTACACAAGTCTACATCTAAAAGATAGTTTTTTTTTTGAAAACATATTCGCTGAAATAGATTTAGGCACATATACAATATGAGTTTAATTAGAGTTCTATAAAGTTAGTTTTTTTTGTAACATCACTTTTGTGCACGTGAAACTCTGAATCTATGTTGAAACAAAACGTGTTTTGTTAACAGGGCGAAACGTGTTCAGATCTTTAGCCGTGTTTCTTCTACCAGCATATTAGCTATGGCAAAAAACATGTTTTTTAGCGTCTTGTACAAAATCAGACATGTTTTAGCATTAATGTTCATTATTAAAGAAAATATCTGGTTTTTTGTCAAAATCAAAGAAAATTGATGGTATAACAGAAATTCGTTAAGATGGTACTTAAAAGCTTCTTAGATTATTATAAATCTATTTATATATATTTTAATTTTGTTTGAAACAAAGCTTGTATAAGACTTGCAAGGTCTGCAAAGTCTGTAAAACGAAATTTTCTGATTTAGAACAGATTTCTCCAATTGTTTTATATTTGACATTTTCAATAAGATATTTTAATCATTTAAAGTTCAACATTAGTTTGCACTTATTTCACATAATTGTTCAAAACTCAAAATGTGCCTTTACAAGGTTTTGTAAAGTATGTTTTTTTAAAAGTAAATTTTTATAATCACTCAGTTTCAAAAGAACATTGAATATTAAACAAAACATGAAATACATATTTTAAATAATACATGATAATTAATAAATTATTTTAAAGCATTAACAAAAATTTAAAGTATGATAAAATCTGTAAGGTTCAGTACCTGGGAAAATCCTGTCGCAGATCACGTGAGCTTGTGCCGTAAAAAATAATAATTTAACCAACATTATAGACTAAAACGCACAGAAACTGTAGATTAAGCATCGTTGAAGGTTGAAGCAGAATTTTTGAGAATCAAGAAATTTATTATGTCTAACGTAACGATGAAGAGTCAGGCATTGTGAGTGACTACCGGTGGACTAGATAACGGGTATTAGCGCAGACCGGCTGTCTGGCCGTTGTACTTTGCCCTCCGATATCATATGATCGTTAGTTTTGGATGATCTCGCCGGGTGGCAGCATCTGTCAAGCGACGGAAGTTGGATGTGGAAATGCTTATTTTGAATTTAAATGCTACAGCTCTCCCCCCCCGAACGACGGAGTTAGAGTGGAAAAGAAAAGGGGCCAGAAGGGCCTCCCGCAAAATTTAGAAAAAGGAGAGAGTGTGCTTGAAAGGGTAAAAAAAAATTTCCTCTCAGACAGGTGTTTTAGACCTCGAGATAAACAAAACAACCTAAGACTAACATGCATAGCGAGTGCCACATTAACTATATGTAGTTCGACAGAACCGGTCAGTATACCTTCACCAAGATAAAGAACAAAGAACAAATACACCAAACTTAACTATTAAGGAAATGGACTCACTATGTCCTTGTCCGAAGACGTTATGGTGACGAAGAAACAGAAGAGTTCATGACGCTCTCTATATTCTCGTCGCATCGATTACACCCGCGGAGTGCTCGATGTCAAGATATGTCTAGATAGGGAAACATGTCAGGTACATGTAGCGGCCATTGCCGTAAAGTGGAACCTCATAGTTGATCAGACTATGGGTTGAAAAGCGTCAAGTCCGGGAAACAGTGAGATATATCACTGGACAAGGAAAAATCAATATCTCTTCGCCTGCAACCATCTATACTGATTACGGCACGGAGGGGCTCTAGGAGAGCTCAGCCCACCGATGCCCAAACATACAGATGTGCATTTGGCTTAGAGGAAATACGGCTTGGTTCCGTATTTTATTATGTTCTGCAGTGCACAGAAAGAAGACTACCAGATGACAATTTGTGCGGGCCAAAAAGATCAGAAAGAAAATTAAATCGTAAAGGAGAAGGTTCTAGAAATTTGTTGATATTTAATTTATATGATGAGGTTTGAGTTGCTCGACGTGTGCTTTTTTAATAAAACGAGGTGAATTGGCGAAAGAAAGCGCAACGGTAACTGGAGTAAGAAAATCAATGATCCGGAAGGGACCTGACCATCGAGGCATCAATTTAGCAGCTCGCTTGTCTATGGCGGAGCTCAGGGGGTGTGTTTTACACCAGACAAGATCGTTGATTTTATACAGATGAGGCTTCCTGAATTTGTTATAGGTCTTTTCGGCCTTTTGGTGCGCTTTCATTATATTGTCTTTGGCCTGGCGCCAAACTTGTGATGGATTAGTATTAGGTTTTGGAAGGAGATCGTGTATGTTCCAGCTGAGACTCAGTGGTGTATTGGGGAGAAAATTAAAAAGAATGCTAAAAGGTGTTGCTTTAAGAGTCTCATGATGTGCGAAATTGAAAGCCAGCTGAAGCCAGCAAAGGGAGTCGTCCCAAGAGGATTGATTTTTGGAGTGATAGGCGATAAGGGCTGCCTTAAGGCTTCGGTTAAGTCTTTCCGCATTATTAGGTTGGGGGTGATAAGGAGATAAAGTTGCATGCTTAATACCGCGAGAAAAACAAAAGTTGCGGAAGACATGTGATACAAAACATTGTGCATTGTCAGAGATTATTATCTTTGGAAAACCGAAATTTTGAAAAATGTTTTGGCTTAAGGCCTTAATTGTACTGTGGGAAGTTGCATCTCTGACAGGCATGAGCCAGGTGAATTTTGAGAACTGGTCAACTGCGACCAGTATCATGTTATAGCCCTGTTTTGTCCTAGGAAGCTGTCCGACGTAGTCGATATGTAATTTTTCCATGGGACGATTGGGAACCGTTGAGGCAAGGTATCCTAATTTGGAGTTGTGAGCAGGTTTGCTTACAGCGCACACCGAACAAGCTCGCACTTTAGAGGTGACATCCTGTTTTAAAGTTGGCCAATAAAAATTCTCCTTTACCTTAAACAAAGTTTTAAGTATTCCAAGATGACCACCCACAACGGAGTCGTGATGGTAATTAATCACCAGGTCGACTAAGGACTGAGGTAAATAAATTCTGGTGGGCTTTTCCAAATGATTTTTCAGGCAAAGAACACCTTTACTTAAACAGTACTTCTCCGAAGAGATGTTCTGTTCAAGGTCGGCAATGATATTTTTCAAAACAGGGTCGGCCTTCTGATGAGTCTGGATGTCATGAAAAGCTAGAGGAAAATTTGTGAGGAGACTGGTACACGAAAAGGTGACATTTTCTTCGTTGAAATTTTCCGGTTCAAACATGCGCGAGAGGGAGTCTGCTATGATGTTCTGAGTTCCTCTTATGTGCGCTACCTTAAATTTCAATGAAGTCAACTTGGCAATCCATCGGCCTAATTTACCAAGTTGACGAGGACGTGCTAAAAGCCAAGAAAGGGCTTGGTTGTCGGTTTCTAATAGGAATTCCCGATGTTCTAGATATTGCCTAAATTTCTCTACTCCAAAAACTACTGCTAGGCATTCGGCTTCATATGCAGATGAGGCTTTTCTTTCTGCAGGTGTTAAAGTACGTGAAGCGTACGCTATGGGCTGTCGTGAGCCGTCAATTTCTTGGAGTAGAACTGCTCCAAGGGCCACCGAGCTCGCATCCGTTTGCAGGATGAATGGTTTGGCGAAATCGGCCATCCGGAGAACCGGAGGCTGTGTTATTGCCTCCCGAAGATGTTTAAAAGCTTTCTCTTGTTCAGCTTGCCAAGAGAATTTTTGGCCCTTCCTCCGAAGCAGATTTAAAGGCGCAGCGTGCTCCGCGAAATTTGGAATGAATTTAGCAAAGAAATTGACCATTCCGATGAATCTGGAAACGGCCTTAGGGTTCTTGGGTTGCGGAAAATTTCTAATTGCTTTTGTTCTAGATGGGTCGATTTGCACGCCACGAGAAGAAACTAGGTGTCCTAAAAAGCTTATCTCATTCACAGCGAAACGGACCTTATCTGGGTTAACAGTCAAGCCAGCCCGCCGCAAACGAGTAAGGACTTCGCGAAGATGTTTTTGATGCTCTTCCCAAGTTTTGGAGTAGATGACTAGGTCATCCAGATAATTAAAAATGAATTTGAATTTGATGTCATGGAAGACCTGATCCAAAAGTCTAGTAAGCACTTGGGCACCAGTACAGAGTCCGAAAGGGACTCGAGTAAATTGATAAAGCATCCAAGGAGTACAGAAGCTGGTAATTTGTTTGGACTTTTGAGACAAGGGAATTTGATGATAAGCTGAATTTAGATCGAATACTGTGAAATATTTGGCACCGACAAACCAGTTAAAACTTTGATGTAAATTAGGTAGCGGCACCGCTTCGACGACGATGTTTTGATTGAGCCTCCGATAATCAATCACCATCCTTGTTTTCTTTTCGGGATGTTGAACCAGAAAAACAGGGGATGCATATGCCGACCGGCTGGGTTCTACTACTCCCGAATCTAACAATTCGTTGATGTGTTCGCGGAGGTATTCCATTTTGGGAGGTGCCAATTGGTATGGAGAACACTTGACCGGAGTGTTGTCCTTCAGTTGAATATCGTATTCAACTAGATGTGTTAAACCTAACCTTTTTGTGAGTACCTGAGGAAAATCATTAATTATTTTTTGAATGGTGTTTTTATCGTTCTTTTGAAGATGACCTAAAGGATCAGGAGCAGTAGATTCAGATGTTGTGGACACTATAGGTTTATACGCAGAATTACTAAAATTACATAGAGGAAAAACAATAGACCTTGAAAATTTAAAATAGAAGTTTTTTGCTGAAAGATCCAGTACCAGTCCCGTTTTAGATATGAAATCTGATCCGAGGATCAGAGGACACGACAACTTATGCGCCACCAGAAAATCCACATTCCAACTACAATGTTCCATTTTAAGATGAAGACGACAAGAGTAGGAAATGGGCAACCTTTTTCCAGAAGCCGTGACACAATCAGCCTTCACCCTGGTGATGGATTTAAAAGCCTTGGTGTTCTTTAATTTTTTAAAAAGGGCTTTAGAAATGACGCATCTTACTGAACCGGAGTCCAGCAGAGCCTTAACTTTAATTTGCCCAAAAGCTACTTCCACCAAAGGCAAAAACTGATCGTTCAGACTCCTAGATTTGAGAGAAATATTATTTTTTTTTTGAAGTTTGTAGTTGGAAAGCTTAGAACTGGAATAGGTTTGCCTGGACCTATTCCGTAGAGAGAAGAATTTACAACCCCAGATATAGTGACCGGGTATGCCACAATGGTAACAGATGGGAGTAACGTAATTTTGAATTTTATTGCCAAAATTGTTTCTTCTTAGATAGGAAATTGAATTTAAATTTTGAAAAGATGGTTTATTAAAGAAATGTGGTTTCGTGTTATGTTTAAATCCGATGTGGTTGGTTTTTGAACGGGAGGCTGGCCTGGAGCTACCAACTAGACTCCAAACCTGCCTCCGTTTTTTTGGAGGATATTGCCTTGTTGGAGGCCGGTTCCGACACTCTGGGCTTCTATGTCCCGGCTGTCCGCAACTGTAACAGACCACTGGTCTTGTAGGTCTAAAATCAGTACTTCTACCTTCGGGTCTCACTAATGGAGCCCTTTGCCTGTCAGTATACATGACGTTATTGACATGTGCGCAGAGCCGATCTAAGTCTGCAAAGTTTTTAGGTTTGGTAACAAAAACTAGGCAGTTGCGGACTTCCGGAGACAGTCCCTCCAGAATGACGTCCGTGACCTCCAATTCGGACTTATCTAAATTTAAAGTTTCTGCAGCCTCTTTAATTTGATTAACAAAAATGTGCACCGCCTCATTAGTCTTCTGGGGCCTATAAAATAACTCCTGCACTAGAGAAGCCAACCTTTTCGAAGGTATGAAGAGACTTAAGGCCTCTTTGTGAAAAGTCTTAAATGTCTGATGTCTAATCAGACATGAATTTAAAGGGCCTTGAGCATAGGGCATCAGAACATTATTAATGTTTAAAGCTACGTCCGGGTAAGTTTTGACTATTTTTAAAGAAATTTTAAAAAAATTTAATAATTTGTCAAGGTCGAACCCATCTGTCTGAGGAATTGTTTTAATGATCTGTTCGGCAGGATGACTTAATTTCCCGTATAAGGAGATGTATTGACAGCCCTTCGAACTGCTAGGTGTGGTTTGCTGAGCCTCAGCCTGCGGCGTGTCCGCAAGGAGATTTGGCCCATTAGACCGAGATGGCTCTGCAGAGCTGGCTTTAGTGGTTCCCCCAGAGGGCGTTAGCGGGATGCTTACGTTTAGTTTTAGAGGAGCAACGGTTTGCTCAAAGGCTTTGAATTTTTCTTTGAGCGTAGCGAAATTGTTATGTAGCTCGGCCAGATCCCGTGGCACATTGTTGTCTGCTACTTTTAGTTGTTCAGTATGCACCCGATTTAGGAACTCTAGCCGTCTTCCGAAAACGTTTATGCGCGCACGAACACGAATCATTTTGATTCCTCTTTCGGAATCGAGGTTCTCCAGGTCGTCTTGCAAGACAAACAAGGAGTTCCGGGCTAACGCTATCTGTTGCAAGAGGATGTCTTCGGTGAAGTTTCCCATTTCGGGCTCGACGCTGTTCTGCAGAAGGGACCTAAGAGAGGTTCGCATTTTAGCTACAATGTCTTTTTCACCACCTCTAGCTACTACCTCAAAAGCAAGCTCGGTATTCTTTAACGAGTCCACTAATCGCAGCAAATCCACTGCCATTTTAACTGTTGCTGATAATAATAGATAAAAAAAAAATAAACCAAGTAATTAAAAAAAAATTTCTTTTAAGATGATGCAAAAAATGAAAGAGCCAGAGAAAGACTCAAGAATTATATGTAGTGTAGTTGTTGTGTATATGTGTGTGTGTAAGTATGAATTAATACAGACAAGCGAAAGAAAACTCGAGAAAATTTTTGAAGGAGATTTTGAATTTTTTTTTGTTTTTTTTTTGTTTTTAACTATTTTTGGATTTTATTATTTATTTAAATTTTTTTTGGATTCCCGAATGAGCCCGCTGTCTGGATCAAATTCAGTGAATGACTAGTGTGCAGTGTTTGTAAATATATATATATATATATATATATATATATATATATATATATATATATATATATAAATATTTAAGCAGACAAAATAATAATAAAAAAAAAATTTTATCAAAATTGGTTTAGAAGTTTTTGTGTAAGTGTTTATAAAAATAAATAAATAATAAAAAAGAGACTATAGATTTATAGACATCTAAATATTTAAACTAAATATATAAAAAAAAAAATTTCATCAGCAACAGTTGTGCAGTATTTGAAAAAGCTGCAAAACATAAAAATGAGCCTTGTTTAACAAAGATAATTTTGAATGTAAATTTAGATGGTTCCAATGCAAAATTTTGAAAATTAACTAAGGTTCCAGAATTTAAAAAATTAACCAAGCTCTGTAATTTAGAAAAAAAAAACAAACTGGAATTTAAAGCTAACCACGCTCTGCTACCAGAAACATGTTACCAGGGGACTTAAATTTAAGAAAGGCGGAACCAAATGGTAACAATGTTTGAAAATAGAAATAAAAAAAAGACAAAGACAAATTTAGTAATTAACAAGGCTCAAGTTTATTGAACAAAAAAAAAAATTTCGACGTTTCAGATTTTATCATTTACAACTGAGAAAGACATCCTGAGACAAAATTATCATAAACACCTTATGATTAACAATATTATATTTAAAAAAAGATTATACGCCCTTAAAGTGAAATATTATAATTAAAAAAAAAATTAATCAATAGAGTCTGAAAATTTATCCCCCCCCTTTTTTTAGTTTATATATTTTATAGTTACAAAATTTAACAAAAGACAATGAGCACAGCTTAACAATTAGCTGGATTATAATTAATCCAAAAAAAAAAGATAATACGCCCTTAAATGTAAAAATTACAAAAATAAAAAAAAAAAAGATGAAAAGATACTGATATTTATTTCCCCCTTTTTTTTAACTTTATGAAATGATAAGTTTAAAAAAAAAGGTTACATAATATTACTTATTTTATAAATTACTTAAATGCTATATTGGCCAATAAATATATATACATTTTAGATAAAGAATTTATTATAAAAAAGAGAAGTTTATTTAAAAAGAAAATTTTGAATATTAAGTTTTATTAATTGACGTCAATTATTTTAATTTAGAAAATAACCTCTGGGAGGCTGTTAGGACCGAAAGTTTGCATGCAGGCTCCACCCAATAATTTTTTATATATTTTATAATTAATTACACAAGTCTACATCTAAAAGATAGTTTTTTTTTTGAAAACATATTCGCTGAAATAGATTTAGGCACATATACAATATGAGTTTAATTAGAGTTCTATAAAGTTAGTTTTTTTTGTAACATCACTTTTGTGCACGTGAAACTCTGAATCTATGTTGAAACAAAACGTGTTTTGTTAACAGGGCGAAACGTGTTCAGATCTTTAGCCGTGTTTCTTCTACCAGCATATTAGCTATGGCAAAAAACATGTTTTTTAGCGTCTTGTACAAAATCAGACATGTTTTAGCATTAATGTTCATTATTAAAGAAAATATCTGGTTTTTTGTCAAAATCAAAGAAAATTGATGGTATAACAGAAATTCGTTAAGATGGTACTTAAAAGCTTCTTAGATTATTATAAATCTATTTATATATATTTTAATTTTGTTTGAAACAAAGCTTGTATAAGACTTGCAAGGTCTGCAAAGTCTGTAAAACGAAATTTTCTGATTTAGAACAGATTTCTCCAATTGTTTTATATTTGACATTTTCAATAAGATATTTTAATCATTTAAAGTTCAACATTAGTTTGCACTTATTTCACATAATTGTTCAAAACTCAAAATGTGCCTTTACAAGGTTTTGTAAAGTATGTTTTTTTAAAAGTAAATTTTTATAATCACTCAGTTTCAAAAGAACATTGAATATTAAACAAAACATGAAATACATATTTTAAATAATACATGATAATTAATAAATTATTTTAAAGCATTAACAAAAATTTAAAGTATGATAAAATCTGTAAGGTTCAGTACCTGGGAAAATCCTGTCGCAGATCACGTGAGCTTGTGCCGTAAAAAATAATAATT
Organism: Aphrophora alni; assembly: GCA_963513935.1. Taxonomy (NCBI): domain Eukaryota; kingdom Metazoa; phylum Arthropoda; class Insecta; order Hemiptera; family Aphrophoridae; genus Aphrophora; species Aphrophora alni. The sequence continues at coordinate 142,322,448 of OY740769.1, read as the reverse complement.
TAACCAACATTATAGACTAAAACGCACAGAAACTGTAGATTAAGCATCGTTGAAGGTTGAAGCAGAATTTTTGAGAATCAAGAAATTTATTATGTCTAACGTAACGATGAAGAGTCAGGCATTGTGAGTGACTACCGGTGGACTAGATAACGGGTATTAGCGCAGACCGGCTGTCTGGCCGTTGTACTTTGCCCTCCGATATCATATGATCGTTAGTTTTGGATGATCTCGCCGGGTGGCAGCATCTGTCAAGCGACGGAAGTTGGATGTGGAAATGCTTATTTTGAATTTAAATGCTACAATGGTTTCTATACGAAAATAATGTCTCGTCAGATTATCACAAGAAGTATAATTGTTCAGTTTGCCTCAGAATTTTATTTAAGAATTGGTACATATTATATAAATCGGATTATAATAAAGATGGATATATAAAAATATTTTTTTATTTTCATTCATTAATTTGACAACGCTATCATTGTTTGTTTGTGTGCATCATGGTGTTGTTGCTGTATATATATATATATATATATATATATATATATATATATATATATATATATATATATATATATATATATATATATATATAATATTGGTATCAATGATTGTCTAAAATAGAAGTTATACTTTGAATTGGAACAGTAACGAGTTTCCTACTGTAAGATTCATATTGTGTTTGTAGAATAGAATAAATTTTGATGTTAAAACATCCAAGAGTCAGGTGCAGCGTAAAGAAAAAGGATTAAAATGACAAGACTGAATTGTCTCAATATTGAGAACCACTCAAAATAAACGGGTATTTGCTTGTTTTCATTGATTTTACTAGCATTCATGTTTTATTGAAGGGCTTCCATTGACCGGGGATTTGATTTTGTGGATTTTCACTAAGTAAGGATTGGAAATGGATGGCTTTCCGATAATTTCCAATTGGAATGCAGGGCTTCCTTCCAACGTTGATTTTGACTACAGAGAATTTATGTGTCTGGATTTTCTAACGCATTGCTTCCACTATACAAGGATTTTTATAACTCTTCTTCTATCCACAAATACTTCGTATTGTACAGATTGCAGAGGTGACCAAGGTTTGGATTACAAACTTCTCAACAGCCTAAGTTTAAGGCTAAAGATCTCTAACTTCCTTCATTTTAGGATTACAATAACTTCGCCCACTTTAAAATTAGAATTGTTAAGACACCCACAAAGCGTTATAACAGCAGAGCTATTACAAAAGGGACTAAACTATAAGTCATTCAACAGCTTTGAGTTTGAATTACGTATTTTGTAACTCTAATTGAGTCCTATTAACTATAGACTATAGATTACAATCATGCTGCGATATCTTTTGTTGCATTAATTTTTGAAACAATTAGTCTAATAATGAAATAACAACAACAAAATTACATAAATGCAGTTTTAGAAGATACATTGTAATATATTGTGAACTTCGACAATATTACAAGAGAGTCCAAGTAATATTTAATAAAGCAGTTTAGTCATGTATTTCAACTGTTCCAAGAGTGATGCAAGTAGGCTGCCATGCATAAACAAAATCATAATAAATAAAATAACGTGTATGTAAAGGTATTTACCGAGTATGTTTATAGTCTGCCAAGTGATAGCTCCCTTTATTTACTTTTCACAGTCTAGCAGTCCAGGGGATTGAATTTTCAAAAATGTTACAAACATTTTTTTTAAAATTATTTCGGCTTATAAAAATACAATTTGTCCCTCTTTCTATTGAAATGGTTTTTAACAACCTAAAAAAGTAAATAAAATAAAAAATAATAGTTAAATCTGACACAATAAACCAGTATTTAAAATCATTTATGGTCAAACTAAAGAATATGAATGAATTTTTAAATTCTATTTACTTAAAAATCTCTTTATGAATCGTGTTGTATATTTTGTTGATCACAGTTGTCCTTACTTCCTTATATTTGAGATTAGCAGTTTTTTGTTCCAAAAGGAGTATGTAGGAACAAATCTTCGACATAAAACTCTCATTATTTAATTTATTTTCCTAAATGATGCACATGCTACTATGTTGAAACAGTTTCAGAAACGAGTATCATCACTGTATATCTATGTTTTATTAGAAGGAGTTCCATCGAGATATCTTGTCTTTATTAAACAAAGGAACAGCATATTTGTCAACGTAGACGTGACAAATATATAAGTACAGTGAAGAACATAGATGTTGTTATTCTGATTTTAAGAGGTTTTAATTATATATATATATATATATATATATATATATATATATATATATATATATATATATATATAGACTTTGTGAATTTTGTATGTTGTAACATATTAAAAGACATATGGTGTACTACATGTCCACTTTGTTTCGTTAAAGGACTTAAAGAGATTTGGTATGATTCAATAACAACAAACACAAAATTAAAGAAGTTATATTATTAGTACGTTTTTTATAATGATTAAATTTCTTATAAAATATTGTGTATTACGTGTAAAATAATATTTTTTTTTATATAAATATATATTAAAACACAATTAATGAAAACATAAAATTGTACAATAAATAAAGTAACAAAATCAATAGTAGGATGTAAAACTATCGTTTAACAATGGTTCATAGTGATTATTGCTTTTGTTGGAAAAGCTGTAGGATTTGTCGAAATATACATTAAATTACATAATTTATCTAATTATGTGTGATACATTATGGATTTAAAACTTTTTTACCAGTTTAAATGTAATGCTTAAAAAAATATTACTTTAGGAACCATTGCTGAATAAATAATAGTTTTTGTTTAACAAAATGTTTCCTATATAACTTTAGAAAGATTATTTTCTTTTTGTAACCCGTAATTGTTAATGATTGTCACTCTAATGTACTCACGACCGTAAAAAGCAATTGATTTAATTAATGTCGTCAAATAATCTAAAATTCAAAAAAGTTATATTAAGCGATACCAAATGGACAAAAGGTGGACAGAATAAATCTTGAAAATAAACTAATTATTTAGTTTGAAAATCATTTACTTCTACAGATTGGTTTATATATAATTTATATTAATAAATATTTAATGTATTCATTATAAAATATACATAATTAATTATAAATTGGTATTATATTCTACTTGAATTTTCATACTTTTCTTACTTAAAAATAACTTGTTGTTGTTACTTTTTTTAAGACAGGTTATCTAATTTTGAAAATAATTATAAAATTATTATTCATGTCTTCATAAATAAAATCTTTATTTTTTTAGTAAGATTTCAATAAACTTTCTACTGCTATTAGAGCAACGACACCCAGCATTGTTTGCTTACGATGAGAAGCTTAGATGTACAAATCATAAATAAGATTTATCTGGTGAAATATAAATTGCTTGGCATGATGATGGACTGGCTACTGTATTTTTTTAAGACGCTCAACTGTCGTTCTCTGTGAGGAGGGCTCGCGAATACATTCCAGGGGTGATTACATGCTCCTGTTCGGATTAAATTCTCCACATCCCTTAACGTTCCATGACGATTGAACCAACTACGTTCATTTTAAGCTACAATCCCAAGAATGTTGTGCGATTCGTTTATTATCCTTGGACTGAAACTAAGCCGCTCCTTATCGAATTGAACCAATCTTACGTGTTTACAACTTCAGCGCTACCAATGTTATTAGACATATTTCCATGGAGAAGAGATCAATGCAAGTGTGATCTTCTGTGATAGAGTATTGTTACCAGGGGACTTAAATTTAAGAAAAGGCGGAACCAAAATGGTAACAATGTTTGAAAAGTAAAAAAAAAGACAAAGACAAATTCAGTAATTAACAAGGCTCAAATTTATTTTACAAGAAAGAAATTTCGATGGTTCAGATTTTATCATTTACAAATCAAAAAACATCCTGAGATCGATTATCATAAGCACAGGTTATGATTAACAAGATTATAATTAATCAAAAGAAGTTATACGCCCTTAATGTAACATATAATAATTAAAAAAAAATTGATGAATAGATTCTGAAAGTTTATCCCCCCTTTTTAGTTTATATATGCAGTTACAAAATTTAGCAATAAAAAAAAAAGACAATGAGCACAGCTTAATAATTAACAGGATTATAATTAATCCAAAAAAAAAATTATACGCCCTTAATGTAAAATTAGAATATATATAAAAAAAAGATGAAAAGATTCTGATATTTACCCCCCCCCCTTTTGTTTATTAAATAATAGTTTTTTTTTTTTTTTTTTTTTTAAACAGTTACAAAATTTAACAATGAAAAGATTCTGTAAATGAAGTTGATATTTTACATTCCAAAAAAAATTATATTAATTTTAACAAGTTCATTATTAGGTTAAATATTACACATCAGGATTTGTTTGTTGAAATTCTTAAATAATAGATTGGCCAATATACATATATATTTTAAATAAAAGAATTTATTATGATATGAAAAGTTTATAAAAGAAAAGAAAAATTTGAATACTGAAATTTATACTCAATTTTTTTTATTAATTTAGAAAATAACCTCTTGGAGGTTGTTAGGACCGAAAAGTTTGCATGCAAGCACCACCCAATGATTATTTTTTTTATATAATTTATAAATAGCTATACAAAACTACATTTAAATGACAGCTTTAAGAAACCCATTTCACTGAAGCAAATTAGGTACATGTACAATATAAATTTAAACAAAGTTCTGTAGAGTCAGTTTTAAGGAAAACATCACTTTTGTGCACTTGAAAATTTGTTGATTTATTATACGAAACGTGTTTTGCAAACAGGCAGAAACATGTTATGCGCTTTTGCTGGTGTATGCAATATGAAACAAGTTTTGGTAGGTTTCTCCAACCAGCATATTAGCTAAAGCAAAAAAACACGTTTTTTAGCGTCTGTGCAAAATCAGACATGTTGTAGCATTAATGTTCTTTATTAAAAATATCTGGTTATTTGTCAAAATTAAAGAATATTGATTGCATCACAGAAATTCATTAAGCTTATAATTAAAAGCTTCTTAGATGATTATAAAGCTATTTATATATACTTAGTTTTGTTTGAAACAAAGCTTGTATGAAACTTGCAAAAATATGTAAAAATCTGTAAAACGAATATTCTGATCTAGAAGAGATTTCTTTAATAGTTTTATATTTGACATGTTCAATAAGATATTCTGATTGTTTAATGTTTAACACTAGTTTGCACTAATTTCATATAATTGCTCAAAACTTAAAATCTGACTGCTGAAGGTTTTGTAAACTATGTTTTAAAAAATGAAAATTTTTATAATTATTTAGTTTTCAAAAAAAAAACATTGAATATTAAATAAAACATGAAATACATATTTTAATGAATAAATTTTAAAACATTAACAAAATTTATGATATGATAAAATCTGTAAATTTGAATACCTGGAAATCCTGTCGCCGTTTACGTGAACTTGTGCCGTGAAAATAAAAATTTACTCAACTATTTTTTGAACACTAAAGAACACATCACTGATTTGTAAACTAACATATTACATTTTCTCTATGAACTGAAAGATGAATCTTTTGATGTGACTTTAAAAAAAAAACTAGTGGAGCGATGAAGGTTTCTTGTACATGTTGAGAAAGCAGGTAGACTGACAACGAGTTTTAGATCAGGTCGCCTGACCAGCAGTTGTACTTTGTACTTCCATGCATCATGCGATGCTTAACTTTTAGAGAGAGTCGCTACGCGCCAGCACGTGTCAAGGGACGGAACTCGCTGCTGTAGGAACCGAGTGGATAATTTGTCTGCAGATTTAATTTATGAAATTGAATGCTACAGTATAATAAAGTTTGCATGGAATTTCTACAGGATAAAATATTTAATTTATATATTTATATTTGTATATTTTCATTCAACCGTGAGTCTAGATAGTTTAAATTACCAATGGCAATGTTTATCACATAATAAAAATGAAGCAGAACATAAAATGTCATTGTATATTGTATTTTGTTAATTTAAATATATAAAAAATGCAAACGTCGAGAAATATAATATCAAGCTCTCCAAAAAATGTAATTCTTTATACGTATTTTACCCACAAAAAATGTAGATTATTTACATGCATGTATATGTTATACAAATTAATGATTTCCGATCATTTAAATACTAATACTTTGGTTAAGTATAATGTTTGGAAATTTAATTTGTTTATTATCACAAATATAGGATGAATACATACCAAGAACTAGATTCAGATTATGTGTGTGTTTAAATAAAGTATTTAAATAATATCACATACCAATACATTGAATTAAGTATGAGCTTTATTAGATTATTGACTCGGATCAAAATTATATATATTTTATTATTTTAAAAATCTTACAATTAAATGTTACTTTCCTTACACATGCTATTGATATGTACTATAACTACTATAAAAATAATATATATATATGTTTAATTTAAAAATATCTTGAGATACCTTATCGTAAATCGCTATTACAATAAATGAGACCAAGCCAAATTACCTTGAATTCCCCAATTAAAAGATGCCTTTTATTAAAACTAAGAACAAAACAATTATCGTATATTATTACTGGCCTTGTTGACGTATGATATCACTATGAATTAAACAGCATTCTTGTCAAAATTTTTGGATTTAATAAACCTAAATTAGTGACTGTCTCCTTATTTAAAATGTGGAAGAACCATCACACACTTTTTGAGAAGTATATATTTTCTTCTATTCTTTTTTGTTATACAAAGGGTAAAAAAAACATCTTGGTCATCATAAATTTATCATAACAAAGAAAGAGATATCATAAAATAAGAGTTCTGAAATACTTTAATATTTTCACAGGTAGGAAAAGAACAAATGCTGTTTAAGAGAGACTAGATAAGAAATATTAAAGAGATGATTCTAACCCAAGACTACATGAAACAAGTTGTCGATTGATATGTCCTCTAGGGATTGCTAAACACATACTTAATTTGTCAACAACAATACACCACATAACGTGCTAGAAATCTTTAGATTAGATATAATTCTCTTATAATATATATGTAATGATTTAGTTTGGATGTTACCTCTTGCAACTCTCTTTTTGATTGTATATTTCATCCAGTACTGTTTGACCAGCTAAACAATATGTCAATGCTGTCCAAACAAACAATCGAATTGCTATCCCAAAGTAATTAAACAACTGTATTAAAAATGACGATGTTGTATAAAACGTGTAAATCCTGGTGAGGTACCTGTTATTATCCCACTTGTATTTGTGAGCCCAGGGAGGAGCTTGAAAAATAAGAATCAATTGATCAGTTTATGTTTTTTGGTTATATTTTTATTTAAGAAGTTAATTTTTTATGTAAGTATAAATACGTTGTTTTACTATAGCTGAACTACATATTTTATAAAATTAATCATGTTATCTCTCAAATTATGGATAAATAGATATATATATATATATATATAATTCATTTATTCTTTGTTTTATTACTGTATTTTTTAAGATATTTTATTTCTAAACACATCAGTGCTGTTGGGTTTATATTTATCCGCAAATTACACAATTTACTTATCATAAAAATTCAGACAAACACTATCTCTATAAATCTTATGATCTGAACTGATAGAAAATAAGTCAATAATTTTATTTACAAACTTAATTTCCTTAATTTTATAATCGTAACCGATAATACAGAGTATAAAGTAGACTTATGTTGTAAAAATGCCTGCAGTGTCGCTGATTTCATTCCGGATTTCACTTAAGCCTTTGAGCATAGTTTTCAAAATGTAATTTTTTTTTTTTTTCAGAGAAAAAATTTACTGAGTATTCCATACTTATTTTGGAATATAATTTATTCGAAAAATCAGAGTTCTTAAAATATAATTAACTAATTTATTTATTATATATAAAACGGAAGTTTGTTTCATAAAATTAACGGTTTAATGTTAGTGATTCCATGATATTAAGTGCTTCCTAATGTTTAATGTAATATATCGATTTTGTAAAACCATAATTACAGCTTTAATTACTAGCATATAGAAAACGTCCATGTATTGTACTTCAGTTAATAGCTAAATAAAAGTAATTCATTCGTAGCTAAATAAAAGTAAGATATATTAATTTTGAAAGTGTTGATATTGTCTATGTATGGTAACAGCAATTCTATTTACTATTGATTAATTAATAAAAACTCATTTTCAGAGTTTGATATTAATTTGAAAAAATAACGTCTAGGTATTATTGTGAAGAGATGTACAATAATTGTAGAACTAGAACGATAAAACATATAATATAAAACACTTAATTTTTTTTACAATTACAATGGAATTTAACTGTATTCTATATAAATCCCTCATGCCTTATATTGATTCGAACTTTATATTACATAAATGTAGAAGTACATTTTATTTTGCTCGTGCGCCATCTAAGGCTTATTCTCTTTTCCAAGCACGTTCGTAGTTAAGTGTTCCTCCTCCCACGGGTCTCTACACATGTCTCTTGTGCTTCTTTGGTGAATGAGGATTTAGCTCTATCCAAAATTATATTATATGATGTTTTGCACATAAGAGTAATCTACTTAGATAAATAACTTGCATTAAGCATTAAATATCAGCTCAAATTAGAGCAAATAGTAGAATCATATTCTATATAATAGAATCTATTGAAATATGTTTAAACGTCAGAGTCGGCATTTTCAGTTATACACAAGCTACAATAAATGAATTATAAATGAGTTTATTTATAAGAACTAAGTGTGAATAAACAAACATAATATGTATAAGAGTTTTTGTTCAAGTATACCATCCCACAAGTCAAGCTCAATATGTCTGTATAAAGACGTCAATATTGTGTCCCAATCTCAATTTGTTGGGGGAAAATCTTCATATTTATGTTTCCTTTACATAAAAGTAAAACTAATTTAAATAAGCCAAATATGTAAAATGTTGTCAAATTATTGACTTAAATATTATTCATTAATGTAGTTAGATATTGTGTGTTTGTATATATATATATATATATATATATATATATATATATATATATATATATATATATATATATATATAGAGAGAAAGAGAGAGAGAGAGAGAGAGAGAGAGAGAGAGAGAGAGAGAGTGAGAGAGAGAGAGAGAGAGAGAGAGATCATTTATATCACTTAGTTAGGTAAAATGTCGCCAATTACAATTAAAAGTAATAGTTTTTAAAAGTATATGTTAAAGATAAACGGGTGTTTATTTTATTGTATTTTTGATATATTATAAAAGATATAACAATTGGAAATGAGGTCCCTTTAATTAGGGCTTAATACTGCAGTTAAGATTGTCCTTAATAATCTTCGTTCAATATTGGTAATGCTAACTTGAAATGAAATTTTAATTAGTCCACACTCAACGATATTGAATCCATGGTATAACAAATTGATAAACTATGTACTATACGGTTTAAGAATGTAAATATTAGTAATTTTCTACCTACAAACAGTATTCCAGAGGCATGGAAATTAATATTTGTAATTAACTAACTTTCTAGAATACTGAACAATTTTCTGCAGTGTAACTAATTCAACTTATACATAAAGTAACTAACCACACCAATATCTCGTAGCTTTTACCAAGCTATAAGATTATTGTTTTTGTATTCTAGAACGCTTTATGAAATCACATTGAAATTTAACTTAAAATTCATTTTTCTTGTAAAAATAATGAACAATATGTTTCTCCTGCGTTTAAGTATAAATTTGTTTTATATACTTGAATTGTAAATTTCAGCTAACAACTTGTAGATATGATGGAATATTGGTACACATATTTAGAATGTTATTAATTATGAACAAAGTTATCGTGTGAATCTGGATCGTTATTAACCGAATGAAAATTTACATAATATTCTGCTTCGTTGTTATTACCAACATTTTGTATCTGCGGAATTCAAATCAAAACACTTGGTTTAATAAACTATTACGAAGTCTTTATTTAATAATGATTTAATCCGGTATATTTCAATATAGCAAATACACTATTATTCCAAAAAAAAAATATTAATAATAAAATTTTTTTAAATAACTTTTATTATGTTTAAAAAAATTTAATATCCTTCAGTTTAATTTTGTGAATGTCATATTATAATGTAATATATATCATAACTGATACATATTATTGTACATTGTTGTTACTATGAGAATACTTTCACATTTAGAAGTATCTTCTTCTTACTTTCCTACATTCTTATAGTTTTACTTCAATCGAAAAGAATAAAAAAATCACAATATGCACTATCACCACAGCGAATTTATAAAAGCTTTAATATAGGTATGTGTGGTACAATTTAGTTTACTACTTGACAAATTAATTTTTTTATAACAATACACCTACACGAAAGAAAGTAAATGAAAATGTATGCGATAATTCTTTATTACGTAGGTGAAAGTACGAGGAAAGTAGTGTTAAAGATCTACGACTTAGAGACCTACGTAAAGTAGTCAATTCTGATATTCATCAAATACGTAAAGATTTAATATATTATTTGCAAATTTAAAAGTAAAATGTAATAGAAACTTCCAATAATTTTAAGGTATCTTTGATTAATGTTTACTCATTATTGTAATCTTCGACAATAAAACAAAAGGTCTCGCTTGATGATTGAATCTGGCAAGAGAACCACGAGCTCTATTAATCCAACATACTCTACAACAAGCTTGGGTGGATTCATCATCGAGGTAAAGGTGTGATAATCATGGAGCCTTGTGGCTAAACACATAGCGGACAATAAGCCACGCCAGGCTTCATTGGGTGAAGTTTTTAAAAGATTCTGTAGAAATTAGAGGGTGCTATACTTCATGGTAACCCATGTGGTATCATTAAATTTTGTAATTTTAATTTATCATTTATTAATATTGTAATTTTTAATTTTTTTACAATTTGAGTGCAAATTGTCAACAGAAGTTTCATTTAAAATTGATTTGTGTTTCTTAAGTTAAAATTAGTTTTTTATGAAATTTAAAAAAAACAACCAGTTTTGTTTTGAATTGTAGTACTTTATGCAATTGAATTTATTTATTTTCCTTACGATGTGTTTGAACATTCCAACGCGAACATCTTCAGTTTGATAAAGGAGTGTGATCGTAAGAAGAATAAGACACCCACTTGGAAAAGTATTAGTTTCATTCTGAAAAATAAAGGGTCGTTTCGTGTGAAAATGTACTTCAATATAGAATGCAATATTAGCAGTCAAAGACGACGTTCACATATCAACAAGGCATGTCTGTGAAGGGGAGTGGAAGATGAAAAAGCGGTGTTAGTACGTGACCAACATCTCTAGGCTAGGCGATCACCATTTATCCTTTACCATAATAATATGTGAGAGGTCACAAGAGATACAATTTGGAAATAAGAAAACCGAAAAAGTTTTACAGATTATTTAATTTTATTGTGGAAGGTATATATTCTCAAATAGTTAAAATATATAATTTAAATAAACAAAAATAAAACGTGAAGTTGATCAATACTAATCTAAATAAAAACTCATTGAAAACGGATGACTTAAACAAAAAATAAATTTAAATAAATCAATTGTCAATGAGTAATCACAAAAGTATTAGCAGGACATTTACATATTATCTATAAATTCACTATTGTATATAAACGTTTTCAAGATTTATTTTTAACCCACAATCAGAATAATACTTTCAAATGAATATTACCAAAATTGAAAAAACTGTATTTTTTGCGCTAACTGATAATATTTATTAGGATTTTTAAATTAAAAATGATAAAAGATACTCTCTTATCAATTCCACATATTCTAGATATAAATAAATAATTTTATTCTCTTTATAATTAATTATAATGATATAATAACAAATAAAATTTTATTATCCTATAATTGTTTATATTTTGTTGGTGTAGTGTGATATCTACAGTTATCAAGCCAAACCCAACAAAAAATATTTAACAATAACATTGGAAAATATAATATATTGAATTTAATATGTCTCAAAGTTAAATAACCATGAATTGTAATTATTTGGCTTATAGCTGTAGATATTTTAAATATAACGCTTAACTTTCTTTTTATTGTATGTAAATGCTTATATATTGCAAATCAATTATTATGTAAATAAAAAAAAAGACATTTTTAAAATGAGAAAAGACAATTCGTTTTACACAAAAGTAAAGGTTTTATAAAATAAATTTACCCCCTCCTGTCCAACTTTTCTCTTTCTGGTTCAACTAATTGTATTGAGGCTTTGACTGTACTACTCCATAAAGAACAGAGATTTAGGAAAAGCTAACAGTAGTTGAAGTAGCTTACAGAGATAAAGCGATTTCCTGTCGCTGTAGAAGTGAACAGTCATTACTTGAAGCTAAATAACTGATACTTTGTCTTCACTAGACCTCCAGCTTCAAATCCTGGACTTTCCAATAAAAACCTTTCCCTTGTGGGGTTTGGATTATGGTAATTTAAACCCTTTCCCTGCTGTTAATTTACTAAAATTTATAAAACATTTCCTAAATTAAGGTTTAAAAAAGTCGCTTCTCCAAACTTCAGAATTGTTTATTAGTGATATTTTGTTTCTTTATATATATATATATATGTTTTTAAATCGGTAAATTTATGGAGTAAAATATGCGTTATCTCTGTTTAAACATAGAATAACTTTTCTAAAATGTTTCAAAGAACAAAATCAAAATATTTCATTTAGATTATATCTAAATAAAATCAACACAGGAATAGAAGGATGTATTGAAGTGCCTATTCATAAAACATACGTTTACATCGGTTGCAATACAATTTTTACTACATTCAATACATTTAATTTTTACTAAATATCATACTACATTTTTTGTTTGTGTGTGTGTGTGTGTGTGTGTGTGTGTGTGTGTGTGTGTGTGTGTGTGTGTGTGTGTGTGTGTTCTGAGTGCTTAAGAGGGAGTGTGCATTTTATTTCTTTCAAAAGTTCCAGATTTTCTTTTCTTAATTTTAAATCCACAGGACATCGATAAATACGAACAACGAGGTCACTAAAAATAACTGACATGGATCCTTCCATTATAAATGTTGTTGACTTTAAAGAGTTTTTGATTGAATTTCTTCTAAAAAATTTACTTAAATTTCTCACTAATATCACTTCTGTCTAGTTAAAATAGATTCTGTTAAAAAATAATTTTTTTACAGCATTGGGGAAAAAAAGAAGAAAAACTCGACAGAATATTTTTATTTTAATTTTTTAATCTTTTATATGTAAATTATCGTATAGTAAAGCCTCTAAAAACGTAAAGAAATAATTTTATTAGTGCAGTTATTATTTCGTAAATGTGGTTTTTATTAATACCCTCGATCTTGAAGCTGACGTATTTATTAAAATCGAGTCTTTACAATTTATTAAGATTGGTATTTAAATATGATTAATGTGATAAACAGAGTCATTGCAAATTGAAAAGTAGGTTGAAGTAAAAGGTATATTTAATTTGAAAAGGCGATATTACATATAAACATTTTGGTATACACATATTTTTTATCTAAGACTTCAATACAAAGTCGAGTACAAATAAAGTTATATAATGTAAAATTTTAACGGCAGATATATTACGTTTTGCTCATCATAAAGAATCTGAATCCAGCAAAGTTCTTCTCTCCACCTTATCTCTCATTCCTTCTTCACAGTGAATTTTTTTTAGTTATTCCACTTTGTCTCTTATAGAGAAAGTCCAAGTACAAAATTACAATTTTAATGGACATTTTTTTTAAAACTTAGTGAACAAATAATATCTTGATTGTTGAAAATGAAAGAAAAATTACCGAGATAATTAGATACTTTTTAAATGTTTTGTATTTAATTTATTTTTACAGGTTTATAAATATTAACACGCAAAACTATCAATGTAATTCTTCTAATTTAAATGCATGAATGAAGTTTTATGTAAAATAAAATTTAAAAAAATATTATTATTCAATGTATTAATTAAAACGCAACAGTACTTATTGCGAAGTTCACAAATTTGCTACAATGCAAATTATATGTAGAATACCAGAATTTTATTTAAGTAAAACATGCATTTTAATAAATAACACAAATATAAGTCACATTCTTAACGTCCTGTAATAAATTCAATTTTATACCCCAGTAGGTGTATATAAATGACGCTCTAAAGAATATACCATCGACAAATATGGAATCATTCCCAGAGGTTTTAATTTGGTGAAAACGATAGAAATTCGGATCTCTTATACTTGCCTCCGTTTTTCCCATAGCTAGGAATAACAACAGTGTGACCACAATTCAAAAAAAAAAAATACTGCACGATTCTACGTTACTTTATGCCATGTCGTTCCATTTAGTGGCAGTTGACGACAATGTCCCTTTGTAAAACGCTTGCTTTGCAGAACTACTGAAGTAACTTCCACTCTGATGTTTCCCTTATGTTATTGAAACAATGAATTTTATTGTACAACCGAATTTGTTTTCTATATTTTCATTGTATAGATTAAAAAAAAAAGTTTCATATTAAAACAAAGTTAAATATATTTAATTTTAATAATATTTTTTTTAAAGTTCAAATATAACAGCATTCTTCATCATATTAAATTTATAAGAACTATAAATTTAATCATTAGAATTTGCCTTTCGTGATCATTATATATTTTTAATTATTATCACAAATATCATTATAATTATGTTTAAGTGCCTTTTATATTACATGATCCGACCGGTTCTGAAGTTGTCGCACTTTTTCGAAAGTGCTAAATTTAGTTTTAAACCTTTAAATTGTATTTATTGAAATTTTATTGTTCATATAGTTTGGCAGGTACGTCAAGAGGGCTAAGGGAATTGTGTTCCTTCACCAACTGGAAACTCTGTCAAGAATTTTTGTTACGCCTATAATAGGTCACATAATATTTTTCTCTAGATTTAAATATTCGATCACAGACGCGACAATTATCCTACTTTGTGCATGTAAATCATCTCTTTTTCTTTTTTGAGGATATGTTGAACTCATAAATAATGTCATTGTGTAAAACTGAATAACGTAACACTCACTCTGAAGAAATTAAATAATATTTGAAGTGTAATACTTAGCAAAATTCAAGAACAACTGAGGTTTGAACGGGGTGCTTCCGCTTCATTCATGTTCATGACTCACTAGGTAGCCCCCCCCCCCAAAGAATGCCAAGAGCGGTAGACAATATTTATTGTTTGTAGCCGACTAGCGGTCAGTGGTCGTGATCATTGTCTAATAAAATGTTGTATTGTAAGTAGGAGGTGCCAGTCATTTGTGAAACTACTTACCTGTCAAAAAGATTAATAACCAATAAAAATCTATCTCGGAATTTCTGTAGTTCATGAGTCCTTGGATTCCTAAATGTTTTTTTTTTATATTTTACAATTCATATCTAATCATATTTTCTTCTTTTATAACATTATATATATATATATATATATATATATATATATATATATATATATGTGTGTGTGTGTGTGCGCGCGCGCGCGCGCGCGCGTGTGTATTTAGTATGCCGTAATGGTCATTTTCTCCTTACTGTATTTGCTTTTTCCTATTAAAGGAAATCCCCTCCTTATAGTTGGCTGTTTTGTTTTCTATACAACTGGAAAGTCCTACCCGAAACCCTCTGAACCCTAGTCAGTGTCTGCAATTTGCTGGGCCATTTCGAAAACCTTTATTTAAAATAAGGGTCTCGAGTCTTAAAACGTTGAGTGGCCAGCGTGACCTTGCATAAGTAAATTGATTAAACAGTGAAATGACAAACATTTCAGTTTATTACAAAGCCACCACCACATGTAAAGCTCATTATGGCTCTACTCAAACAATATAATATCATGTGATAACAGCCATTGACACCTTCTACTGTTAAACACGCACATATTCAGTGCAAGTATTTTAGAGGGAAGGGCAAAATTACAGCACATGATACAATACCAATCATAATGAACTTATTTAAGTATTCTTTATTAATCGGTGTTATTAAAATCTAGATAAACATAAATGATACACATGCAATATTTTACATTTCATGGATTACAAAATATATTATAATAGAATATATGATTACATATTTTCTTACCTTTTATCATTGTTATTCATTTTTTAGTAGTACAAACTATCGGGATATTATGTATTTATTACAAACAATCACAATACCTATTTAGTTTAAAGTCGAAAGCAAAATTACGTCTGAAAATTCTTACTTTCATTGCCTCTAATATAATTTACTTTGGATAGACTATCTAATAAATTGAATACAGGTCCATGTAATATCGTTTTATTAATATTTTTTAAATAACAAACTGTGTTAATGTGCCTTCAATAGATAACAAAACTCTGTAAGGATAGATTAAATTTGTGTGTGTTTTATTATGGTAACAAATTTGATTTGTTTATGGAAACACCTGTGTTGAGAACTATTTCATTATATTCGCTGAAGAATGTGTCTTGAAAATTCCGTCTATATCATACAAAACAAAATGAAAGCGAAGAGAAGTGACTAAACTCTTTTCTATTAAATAAAGTTGAAATTTAATACTGTGTATAAATCTATTCAGAGGTGAATAATTAAAATGAGAGATTTTATAAGCCTATTTAGTAAAATCATAGTTTTTTTATGTCGTCAAACAACTAAACGAAATTTCGATATATCATATCCTAAACAAAATAATGAAATAAACACACACAAAACATATTTAAAACATAGGTACCACATAACTTAAAAGCATAAATAACCTAGAAAGAACAAGATAAAAATATACTTTTTCATATTTAAAATAAGGTATCAGTTATTTTTAGAAAAACTAATTTGTATTCCGTGATATAATCACTCTACAACCTGCGTGTTTGCTATACGCCAAGAGTATGTTATAGGGATATTTAATAAAATATTAAAAACTGACATCGTACGAACAATAAAATATTCGAATTTATAAATTATCAAGAACATATGAATAAATATGTAAAAAAGTAAATAAATAAAATAAAATGTAATTATTTTAGTTGCATTGATCGCGGTAATGGTGATTAGGGAGAAACAAACCGGTTCATGAATAATCTCTCTTGCATTATTTTTTAATTGTGTAAAATTACATAGTTGCTTTAAGATTTTACATGTTGATTCGAACAACTTTTTTTTTACTTGGTTATTCAACATTACAAATATAATAACCTAAATTGTTGGTCTAACTTGAAACGCAAGTAGTTCCCGATTTGATATTGCTTAAGTCAACTTCTATTATAATTGAAAATAATATCCAGAAATTAAGCTTATACCATTGTTTATAAATTGAGCCACTTTGACGTTTTGTAATTGCTAAATATTTCACGGTTACATTTTTTTTTCTATAAATCAGAGGTTGATATATATTTAGCGGTAAGTGAAAGTGAACTTTAGCATACTCTAGTAATAAATCAAGTCAACAACTGTTAGTCATGACTAGGACAATCTTATCATAAAGAACTTTAGCCACAAATATTACTACCTATATACCGAACCCTTTGTTGGTTCTCTAATTGTTTGTTAAAGAATGTTACTTTGTAATATTAGGCCTCAATAAAAGGAGAATCATGTCTGCAAAGACCAAGATTTACACCTTAACAAAACAATTATATGTTCTCTACTGATATATGATTCTGAGATGTGGGCTATTACCAAAGATGATGCCATAAACTGTGATATATGTGAATTATATAACTGCATTGTTTTAAATAAAATTTGCTAACAAATTACAGAAGATGATAAAATTAAACAAGAAGCTTTATTCTCTGATTGGTAATGTAGATATGGTCAGATTTATGAAGTAGAAGTCTCAGATGATTTAATTATTTTACAATGAAAATTGAAGGTTATCGTTTATTAAAATTATTATTTTGGAATTTGTATTCAATTTGTTTGATTAAAAAATGCGTACAAAAGACTTATTAGGCATAGTAACAAATGGTTAACCGTTTTGAATCTGAATTTTTACAAATTGTATTCAATAAGTTTGGTTATGAATCCTTTAAATAAAAAGTATGTTTAATGGATGGATTTTTTAAAAGATTATTTTTTTGAATTTGTAATAATAATGGATTACAATTATAACTGAGTCAATTATGTTCTTAAGTTACAAACTAGTAACTACCCTGTTCTTCTTCTTCCTTTCTCATTTACTTTCGGTTCACAATTTTCCCTACATATTTTGATAAAGACATTACTGAAAACTCTTAACAAGGCTTTAAAATATAAGAATACATATATGGAATGATGAAACCTGTGCAATAAAAGTTTGTTTTTTTTTCACCTGGTAAATTTCATGGTATTATTATTACAAAAATAATTGTACATAAACTTATTCATAGACGTATATTCGTAGCGTACTCATAGACTTTGTAAGTAATACCCTTCGTAGTATATATTAATAAGTCCTTTCTTATTTGTATTTATTATTCTAAGGTTAAAGGCATGGTCTTCTGAGGAATAAAACTATAAACAAAACAAACATAAAAGGTAATAAATAAAAATGAACCAACAATCCGGGATTTCTGTGCACTCAGAACATGAGAATGCTGTCAGACATAAATTATTGACAGGGCAGGGAATGGTATCCGGGTTGCACGCCCTATTTTCTGCCTATGCTACTGAAGCACTTTTCCAGCCATGTAAATAATACAATAAACAATTCCTTGTTAAGATGACAGGTGTGAATGTTGTTTTTCTCTCAACATGCATTTTCAGTTATTGCAACAAGTGATTCAATAAAAAATAAAGCTCCTTTTTTCCGTTTGTATTACGTTTAGATAAGTATAATACAATACAAAATTAATACCCATAATTAGATGTACCGAAAGATAGGATATTTAAAAATAAAGTAAAACGAAGTCATTTAATTCGTTTAATGAATTTTGATATAGCCAATTTCCTTCAGGAACTCTAATATTGTACTCTTAAATAAAATCCAGTTATTGTAGTTAATTAAACTTACATCACTAAAAAACTATATTAGTTGAATGCATTATTATTAATACGTTATAGATGTTACTTTAAGAGTCCTATACTTTTGAAAAGACTAAAGAATTTTTAATAAATGTTCACAATGAATGATACTGGATAAAATAAAGTTTTTTTATAAAGAAATTAAGTTGTTCCCAGATAAACCATGACTTCACTATTCTGATGGTATACAAGGCCTGTGCAGTTAGTTCATGTGTTAGTTCATAAAGTTTGGACTTCCATGTTTTGTAAATTTGTGTAACTTGTGACATCCCAGATCACGTTTTTGTTCGGGGCTAACTTTTGTCCTGAGGTTCTTTCTTAAATATATAGTTTTATTTTTATTTTCTTACATGGTTTTATCCTAATAGGCTCAGTTCACTTTTTACATTTTTCTCAATAATAATAATTATTATGTTCATTACTTGATAACAGTAGTTGATATTCATACTTTCGAAACGTTTGGTATTATTTTTATAAACTCAAATTGTAGTAAACTAGCTAGTTAACTCAACCAATAACATGAATGAACCAATAATTATCAAAATATCGAAATACCAAAATAAAAATGACAGCTATTTTTAATTTCTAAAAATTACTTCTAACTGAAAAATCAGTTTGGTTTTTCATAAATTGAACTACATAAAATAAAGTTAAAACAAATCAACTTCAATGCAGTACAACTAATGTGAATTCTATCTAAAGCTGTAATTTATACATAAATAAACGATTAGATATATTACATGATTAATAAAATGGAATAACGTGTTGCTGTGGTAAATGTTGGAAGCTTGTTCGTTAATTGCCAGTGTACACATAAACAGAGACGGTGTAGAGATATAGCCTAAAGGCATCGTAATTATCCACATAACCAGCAAGCCGAGTCTAGTCCTTCACAAACACTATCATTAGGCAACACATAACAAAGGACTCGCCCATCTAACTACCTTCACATTTTATATCTCGTTATTTTCGCACCAATATTTAATACAAATCTTCAGGAACACAGTTTATGTTAATACAAAAGTAGGACTGTTGTGTCTATGTCAAGTTTTTCATCTTGTGAATAAAACAGTTCATTTTAAAACCAGGAACATTCCACATAAATATATTTTAAAATATAAATATACCACAATGCGAATCATTCTAGTACGTGTTATGTGCGATAAAAATAATAAACTGTGGTTACTACAGTTTATATGTGAAATCCATTATTTTCCACGAGTCAATGTGTTAATATTGTAGAATTAATATAAACCCTCCTTACTCGTCTGATCAATGATTACATTTTGGGCTAATGCAAGAGTATTTGCATCGATAATGACTCAAATTATATTCTGTATTGACGTTCATTCACTCTGCTTCAACTCGGTATAATTATATTCTAGTTTTAAACGAAATATCTTCAACTGGGTTCAGTTTAATATTACAAATTCCATTGCAGCACATTAAAGATTGGAGAAAATAGATATAATCAAAATTATAAGGATATTAAACATTAAATATTTATAATTAAAATAACTTCATTTCTTTTTTGTATAAAAAACAACTTTTTTCCTACGTGTCCTTACGCTTTTTTATGTGTGTCATTTATAGCAAAGTATAAAAGAAAATAGCTTTATTATTATTAGTTTTATCAAGAAAAGACATTACAGCTATATAAAAACATGAATTATCTTTTCTCGCAGTTAAAAGTTATAATTGGAATTAACATCTTTCCAAATTGCTGAAAGATTCCGAAATAAACCAGGTACGGTATACAAATGTTTTCAATATTTTAGGCTTAAGTACAAAAAAACAATTATGTAAAAATTAAAAAAAAAATCTCCAAAACATCAGTAAAAAATGGAGAATTTTCTTTCATTGTATATTCACCAAAGTGCTCTAGTTATCCATGTAATCATGTAAATGTAATAGATTGAACTAAATAACAAAATGAGCCATTAAATTTCTCAATGTCAAATCTAACATTCCTATTTTTTAAGAATTAATCCTTATCTCCTTGAATTTATGAATAGATAATTCTCCGTTAAAAATTTAAATTACTTTTCTACTCCAACTATTACAAAAATGGTTAAATACATAATAGACCTAATTACATTCCCTATAAAATATGAAAGTACTGTAGGTAATTAAAGACCTAATATCGACTGCGTTTAGTTTACATTCTAGTTATAGTCGTGAACAGTGAATTAAGATCTAAATACAGGTTTAGATCTTAACCTTTAGTCTACAGTCAAAATACTATCGAAAAGAGTAGCTCCTTTGAATAGCACAAAATGGTGGCTTGTTAAACTTCTTTTTTTTTTGCAAAATGCTTTTCTGTATCCAGTGATTCAATTAGTTTATTGTCATAAATTTTGGAATAATTGCTAAGAATTGTCTAGCCTAACAATAATATTAATATTAAAGGTTGAGAACTCTATGTCAAATTTCACTTCAAAAGGTCATGTATGTCGTGATTCAAGCTTGGTCGTATTTTATAAATAAAAATGTTCATGGATTGCTCTATTTCTTTAACTTAAAGAAATTGTAAACAACAACAACAAAAAAACAGAAGGTTTTTAAATTATCTCTTAGACATTTACAACTAGGCAGAACTATGTAGTTATATTCCAAAGCCTAATCTCAACATTATGAAGTTAACCAGCCGTAAAGCGGGGGCATTGTATTTTTGTGACTGCCTCCTTCCCAAGGCCAAGCGGTGATTAGGTTATTCAGCTGCGCTAACATGCCGACGATTTAGGATGAAGTTTCTAAATAGCTTTTGACTTGCCGACAATATTAGCGCTGTCCATGATCATTTTAACTATACGAATTTGTTAAGTAAAATGATTTTCATGAATCATTGTCTGTTTGCTTGTTTGAGATTCATCCACATGCTGGATTTCTTTAAATTATCATAAACAACACTTTGTATTTATAAGGATCGAAGTAGTTAATAGTTAAATTGAACTGAATCTATATATCGCAATAAAAATAGTATTAAAATGTCAGTGCTATTAAACTTAATATTCAATTACCTAAAGTGTCAATCATTGTCCAATCTATATACATTTTAAAATGTTTATACATTATTTGCTAGCGGACACACACGCACGCAAAAAAATGTTTATTTTAAACTCATCTCACATGGGTCGACTTGTTAATAGACGTTGAAAATAATTAAATCTATTTGGGGATATAAATATGTCTACCTTTCTGAATGGAAAAAAATCCAATACTCCCTACAGTAAACGCAATTTTAACCAATTTTCTTTTACCTTTGTTCTATATTAAATTTCATTACACAATTTATTCTTACAGGATTTTATTGAATTGGTGATCTCTAATCTCTTTTTTTGTGTATTAGAGTGTAAATAATTCACATTTAAAGATGAGGCCAAACCAAACACTAAAATTAATTAAGAACAAAACAAATGAAGAAAGAAAAAAAAAGTAGAAAATTTTATTAAATGAAATATACGAAAAACTCGAGAAAAATATTTAAAATTTTCAATCCAGTTTTGCTCCTACATAGAAACGATTCCTATTGAAGATTATACTATTAGTGTCATGTAATGCATACTTACATTAAAATACACACATTAAAATAATACATTAACCTCATATTTGTTGTTCATATGTATAATTTGTTAGTAGATTCACTCTTCCAACTGATAATAGGAATGTTTGATGACAAAAGAGTGACAAAATTATATTGAAAGTCCCGCGTCGAAATATAAGAAAGATGTATAATTTGAAAGACGGCGCTTCAAACGTAGTCCTAATGATATAACAAGCTCGAGATTGATCTAATAAGGCAGAGAAGTAACGACAAAATATAGGTGTTTTGTGTAGCAGTAAATTAGTTCTGGGAAAGAAACAAGGTACTGGCAGGTGAGAAATAAGTTTCACAAACGTGTTTCCTGTCTCATTCTTGTCAAGTCATCTGTCCTTTTTGGGAACTTTACTTATATTTCCATCTTCTTCGTACAAATTCACAGTACTGCTTTTATCATCCATCTATTTTTCAAACCTTTTTTGAAAAATACATAAGCTTTTGGCACTTTGTTATTATATCATCATACATTGTTGAATTATTTCAATTACATTGATTTTGAAACCTAATATCATATTTCACGTGTTCTACACACGTAAATTCCTTCGATTCAAATGATATAAGAATTTTTTTTTTTAAATAAACAAAACCGCTTTTGTTAAGTAGAAATATATTGAACAATGAAATCGCCATACTTAGTACTTATGTTTTTCAAATAATATAACGAAATATAAAGTTAGTAAAGTATTCCTGATTCCGAATCAAACCCATAATATCAAACTGCCCACTCGTAGAGCTTTCTGCTTTAGCATGATCTATTTGAAACAACATGAATTATATTGAATTAATGATAATTGGTTACATACTAAACAGTATGGAATTACACGAATAGCCTGTTGACCTAATTACAATCTTAAATAATTAATCAATCGATTTCGGTTTTAATAAGTAAAACTACGTTAAACACTTCCAAAGGTACAGATTAAGTGTTATAATTGAAAATTGTTTTACATGACCACAATTCTTGATGCTTATTTACTGGTTTATTAGATGGGCTACAGATTTATTACTATTTTTCATATTTGTAGGAGTGTTTGTCTGAATCTTGATGGTAATATAGGCGTATCTGTTATATCTTTTATCCTTTGGAATCCTATCGTTGAAAATTCTAAACAGTTAAAATTCCAGGCGTTTTGAAATAGTTAAAATAATTTTAAAAAAATTAGGAAATATTTTAATCAATAAAAAAGAAGCAATAAGAAGCACGCAAATAAAATAAAGTAATAAAATATTTTTTAGCTTTACACCAACGAAATACACCAGTTCCTTTCATAATAATCAAATTTCAACGCTTAATGTAATAAATTGTTGGTACTTGAGACAATATGTCAATTCCCAAGTCATAAAAGATGATAATTTGACTTGTAATTTAATTATTGTTAATAAAGTGTGAAGTTATATATAAATAGGATAAAAGAAATCAACATGAGTATCAGGCGAAAGGCGTTAGGTGATGGCAGCTAAGAACCATCTGGTAAAGTGTTATGTCAGTTGTCCGTCTTGAATATAGAAGTGAGATGTCGACCTAAGTTCCCATTCGATGGATTTTATTTCATCTTGTATGAAATATATTGTAAAATGCATTATTTTCTAATTAAAATGCATATTTGATTAGAACTAACAGATTTATTTATTGATGCCATGTTTTACTTTTACATTGATCAGTTTTCATAAATTTAATGCAATTCCAAGGTAAAGAACTCGGCCAAACTACGATTACCTTGAAAGCTTATTAATTAAAAGTATTATTTTAAGTAATAATTAGTAGGACTCTTTGATTCATAAATTACAGAAGCTCTTTGGGAAATCAATCAGAATTAAAATTCAAACGTTTGTGGTGCAGGGCTATATTGCAGTTCAGGGCCATATTTATTTTTAAAAAAATCATGCACCGAGTTTGATTGAAACGAACAGATATAAATTTGTCATACAATTTATTACTTTTAAAAAATGTAAACTATATTATAACACTGTTTCATAGTATATGTTGAATTATAAAAATAATATAAGAAAATGAGGATAATAGATCAAAAGTACACTACAAAAAGAATAATTATTTAGTTTAACAATTTAAAAGTCTCTATTCTTTTAGATTTTACATGCCGACAAGATACCATGAAACGTCTCTGACTTATAAATTAATAATTATTAAAGTTTTATTCCATTTTTATAATTAAAATATAGTTGATTATACCGGTTTATTTATTTATTGGTTACTTTTTTATATTTTATAAACGTTGATAATTTGGAACTATAAAATTCTGCAAAGTAAAAAAATAAAGATGTTAACATTAGGGCATCGCATTATTGAATTGATAAACTACACAACTATATAATAATTTTCTTTATCTATTACAAACGGATTAGACAAACTATCTTAGTTTTTCCAGTAGCTGTACATTTTATTATTACTAATATCTAAACAACAAACGTGAAAATGAACAACCAACACCTACAAAATAATTGTTTTGATTGCTTTATCCTCATACTAATGTACAGTGAAGATCATGTTGTTACTATAAGTTAACTACTAACAAACAACACTACATCAAAAGTAAACATTAATAACAAACTCAAACACAAAACAAATACAATTGCAATAGGAAAGTAAATAAAAGTAGCGTATCTCATATATTAACCTCAAAATACTTTACTTGCTTCTAATTGTTGAGTGTTTCCAAATATATACCTATACTACTTTTATAAAACTGAGTTAGTTCAAATGAAAAGCCTCAGAAAACAAGGTAATAAATAATGCTAAAATCTAGAATAACTAATCTAAAATGCATTAGTTATATCTTGGTAAATATATCAAAGTATGATACGATATAAACTTTCGGAACACAGTTTACAAATTGTGGTATACATTTTGTAATACTTCGAAGTTTTAACTTCAAAGTTTGAAACTTTAAACTTTAAAGTGTCGGGAAGAATGCTGATTAAATATTACCAAACTTACCGATATAACGTAGAACGAAAGCCGTTAACTTCAAAGTTTATATTTAGAGATAATAACAAATAGAAGGCTATAAAGTTTTTATTAAATTGTATACACTTTTTTCTGAGATTCTCTTATTATTTTTTCAATATGTAAACTACAGTGTAACTATAAATGTGGTTAGTTTTTATTATTATTGAGTGATACGTAATAAGAAATCAAATTAAATAAGTTCTAAAACCAATAACAAGCTATTTTGGATAAAATTATGACATCAGAAAATATGTAATTTAAGTTTCGGTAACTTTGTTTAACCACACACTTATTATCACTAAGGAAATAATTTAACTAAAGGAACATAGGAGTTGTCGTAATAATAAAGTGACCCATTGATAATTACTTAGTTCCGCATTAAAAAAATTAATATTAATTTCTACTTAACTTAGCTTTCTGTTCAGGTTCAGTTGTCCGATAATGCCACATGGCGAAACAATTGTAGCTCATTTATATTATTAAATTAATATTGAAACTTTAACTTTATTGCTTTATTTAATCCTATTATACATATATTTTAATTTAACTACAAATATAGTACACTTATACAAATTTGGAATACTTTAATTTAGTTATTATTTCCTGATATTATAGCAGTTGTTGCGATGAAAATGAACTTTCTTTTTAAGCATTAAACTTTTTTTTTATCATACATGTAAATTGTTGTTTTATAGAAAGTCAGAAAAAACGATAAAAATACGATTCCTTGCATTTGTATTAACTTTTTTTTGAAAAATTATCCTTTTATCGAATAAAATTGATCTATTACATTTTAAAAACATAACACATTTATCGCTAATAAATAAATACTATATTCTCTATATATTTGTTTTTTATTGTTTGACTTAACTATATTATTGTTTTACTGTGCATGACAAACATAATTACATTTCAGTTCATACATTTCATTTAATTGGTACACTCTGTAGGCTTAATTAAATATAAATTTGTTGATTAATAAAACAATTTTCTTATTTAAAAAATTGTAAAAATGAAACGTTTATTTCTGTGTTATATGAAGATTAATTAACTGAATATATTCACTTATGTACATCCATATGCAAGTGTATTATTGCGGTTTACATTATTACGTATGCAACACCTTGCTGCGAGAGTCAATATTATGAGTTATGGCTATCTCCTAAACTGCTTGTACACAACGGCCATCAAATTAGTATTGGTTTATGGCTTGCACAGACAGTTCATTTTGGTGTTAATACCAACAAACAATAATGTAAGCCAGTCCAATAATCGTACCCTCCAAATCAATTACCGATTCAAGTATATGTTTGTTTGTGGAGAATTACCACTATCTGATGTTGCAAAATTGTCAGCTATTTGATGTAGATGATTTTGTATAAGGGATGCCTATGTATGTGTATATATATATTTATCAATACTTTTCAAAATCAAGTATGTATTTGTATATGAATAGAATTAAATTTTATTCTCTAGACCCTCATCTCTCGGTCCACCATAATAAAAATTGATGTCTCTTGACGAAAAATTAAATCAAAACAGAGGTGTATTTAAATTATGACGAACCACAGTAAAAATCATTTAGTTAGAAATAAAATATTCACTCGGACTAAATATTTGTTTTAACTTTATATTTTAGGAATATTTTTTAAAGATTAATAATATAGACTTTCAAAGAATGTTTTTAATATCCTTTTCCGTTATATATATTGAAACAGACAGACAGACACACACACTCCGTTTATAATTACATCAACAACGACTTCCTATCAGTCATTACAATTAGTAATTTATTTAGTAATTTCTACCAGAAGCTTCATCATGATATGATACATAACTAATAATTCATTATCAATTCTAGACAAATTACATTATTTGCTTACAAATATTTTTCACTTAACATTTATAGTTTATTGTTTGCAACGTGTAATGTAATCATGTTTTATTTATTTGCCGTTATCTTAGATATTACAAGATTACAATCAAGTCTTACATAAGCAAGATTATTTTCCAAATATACTTAGTAATAAGATTATAGCATATTTTCATTTGTAAGTATTTGTGAGGTATAATAATTATTGTAAAATTAAATCTAGCTACTATTAGGTTTCTTAACTACAACGTACAGACTTCTTTCTTGAATCAAATTTAAATTATATTGTATGTAATGAATGTTAATACTTTAACCAAACTTATGTGTATTGGTAAATGAGTTTTAAGCTACTTACAATTTTACAACATATTCTTAGAAGCGAACTTTATAACAAGGTCTGCTTTTTGAAGACTGAATTATTTATTAGTTTAAACTTTGGGGCAAAAAACCTCTCAACAGTAAACTTTTAAAACATCTTAAAAAGTTAAATATGCAAAAAAATGTTGTACCCATAGAAAACATTATGAAAATAAATTACTTTCAACTTATAAACTGTCCTGAATATAGATAACGAATTACATGAAAAACATTTGTTTTTCTAAGAGTTCCGACTTAAATAATTAAAAATAACCCTTAAACGTTTTAGCTGGTTTAATTACGTTGTAAAATAAATTAGGATTATAGCCTAAATAAAAACATAAATAAATTTGAATGTTACTTAGGGTTTAAAAAATATTTATCACTGTTAGTATTTATCAATAATTTTTTTAGAAAATAGTATGGAAATTTTAATCTCTTGGAGGACTTACTGTGTGTGTGAATTTGATGTATGCTAGTTAAATCTATACATTTACTGATATGTGCACACACACACACACACACACACACACACACACACACACACACACACACACACACACACACACACACACACACTGCCGCGCTCCGGCTCTCGAGGTCGTGGGTCCGTACGCCAACTCTTGCAGCTGCACTTACCACACTCCGCTCTCTCCACGAATTTAAGATTCTATGTTCCCTTTTTGGAACACTATTATCACGAACTCTTAAACTCGCTGTACGATCACCACCGACTGGGCGAACCACCTTTCTTTTCAGAGCAAGCGCGGGCAAGGCCAAGGTGCTCACTTTTACTTTTTTGAATCAAAGATTTTGCAACTCTTGGCT
Source organism: Aphrophora alni (assembly GCA_963513935.1). NCBI lineage: Eukaryota > Metazoa > Arthropoda > Insecta > Hemiptera > Aphrophoridae > Aphrophora > Aphrophora alni. The sequence continues at coordinate 142,293,889 of OY740769.1, read as the reverse complement.
CTAATAAGTATGAGCTTGTCCTCATAAACTTACTAACTTTTAATTTACGCAAAATTCCCTGAATTTTATCTCAATGCTCGATTATTTGACTCTTTTTTAAGATTAACACTCTCTCTCTCCAAGGTCGTGCCTTTTGGGAGAAATCGGCTCTTAAGTTCTGATGATAACTTTTAAAATTTTCAAATTATATTACCAGAGCACATATATAAGATTTATGTTTAAACAAGGTTAATAACATATACAGAATGGATATATATTGAAAACACAACAAAATTTAGAAGTGAATTATTTATATATATTCTTTTCTCTTTTGCACAGAAAAATTTTATATTCAAAAACTTTTTTAATCACACCAAACAATTTGATTGAACAACAACACAACTATTTATTTATTTGACAAAATTTATCAATGTAATATTTTCTATATCTTAAACAAAATAAAAACGCTTGACTTTTCAGACAGAACCACAAACAGTTTTTCCTGTACTGAAAAAGTCGTATTTAAATTATTAATTATTTTCAACACCAAAGCAGAGGTTTAAAAATGAATTTAATTTTTGATAATTCCCCTAATGACGTTATATTTTAAATGAAGTTAATATTTGCGAATTATTCCTTAAGTATAATATACCTTCACACTTTATTAGAAGTTCTAGTTGGATTTGGAATTTGTTGTATAATTAGGATGATGTTGATATGATGTTTTCGATCCAGAGTCTCTAACCTGCTATGTAGTTGAATGCTGGTCTCGAATTCTTCTAAGTTGCCTTGAAGATCGATTAAAGTTGAAATTATTCTAAGTCCAGTTAAGTAGAGTGACAGTTGAATCTTCCTCTCAGCTCAGAGTCGGTTGCAGAAGAAACGTCCTATTCGCGTCGATTCCAAATCAAAAGTGTCCTCCTTTCGAAAGACAAATTACGGTCTCCCTGTCAGTGGGAATTATTCCCCTTCTTAGAGCCAATTTTCCTCCCTTTTTGAGAAAAAGGTATTTTCTTTATATTATGTGTTTTCAGGCCCTTTTGGTCTGAAATATTTACACTATATATTTTATTAGTCATATTTTTTGACTAATGAATAGTTTTCTTCCTTTGTTATTAATTAAAACACCTGTTAATTAATAATTTATTGTATTTTTTCTTCAACGTTATCTGTGATCCAAGTTGGCAATATGATGTTTTAAACTTTGGATTCCTGCAGAAGATGCGTGCGCCACTTTTCATGTTTTGGCATGAAAATCTCTACTTTGGACGTTTTTTCGTTCAACTCGCTATAACTTTCGAACGCTCGAACCGATTTTAAATTTCCTTTCGGATTCTTCTTCCTATCCATCTTGTGGGTCTTGTGGAACTTGATTCATCGCTCTACTACGCTTCGTTCGAGTTATCGCCCTTTTCCCGAAATTCGATTTTTCTTCTTTCCAAATTTTGAGATAAGTCCTTTCTCAAAATTCTTTTGACGAAATCTTGTTCCTCTTCTACTACGACGAAAAACTATGTTTGTACTTTTCCCATAACTCGTTTGGTTTTTGAGTTATGTGTCCTTGAAGTCCTAACGTTTGCATCGTATGAGTTTATGTTCATAAAAACCCCCCCATTATATATTATTACTTCTGCTTTGATGTTTTACAATTTTACATACTAGATATATATAATTATCATGTTACTTTACCCCTTTAACGTTTAATTTAACCGCTTTTGGGCTTTGAAGTTTTACGTTTTGTAATTATTATATCTCCCTTATTTTAATTTCAAATTTGATTCTAAGTACATATTATTGTGCCCTATAAGTACAATAGTACTTATTATTATTTTTTAAATAATCCCCCCTTCAACTCAAAAATTCCAAAAAACTCCCCAAGAATGACTTTCTAAGTCCATTCTCACCTGTTAATTATTATTAATTCATATTTTTTATTTATGATTATTATTAGTTCCCCTTTGAGTTATGACTCTACGTTTTTTGAATTTTGAATTTAAGTTTTTTCCAAATTTTAGGTTTTTGAGCCCCTATAAAAACTTGAATAACTTTTTTGTTTTAATTACTTTTAAATTTATTCTTTGATATTCTTAATCGGTTGATTCTACTGAACATTAATTTATTTTAATAATTTAGTATTTTAATAAAATAAGAAACAAGACAGAACGACTGTACACGATCCAACATGCAGTGTTCAACACCTGTTGCCGTGACGTCATCGTCCCCCATCGTCTCCCATCTACATCGCTTTATCGCGGGAATTTAACTTGTTTTAAATTGGCTTGAGGCTTTTGGCTTTTTCCAAACCTCCTCAACACACACACACACACACACACACACACACACACACACACACACACACACACACACACACACACACACACACACACACACACACACACACACACACACACACACACACACACACACACACACACACACACACACACACAAATAAACTAAATCGTAAGTTTATCACACTACCATGGTAACACTAAAAAGGCCATTTTAAAAAGCAATTTAAAAACAGAAAACCATAATCACCCGGACTGTAATTCCTTACCCAGAAGAATCAACTGAAAACGTCCGACAATAATTTTATAATATGACACGTTTCCTCGAAACCTATTTAAAAGTTTATCGTAAATTGACATAAATACATAAAAACACTCTTCTCATTAAAAGTACATTATACAAGTATGTTGGATATTACTTAGTAGATTTTTCGAACGCTCTGTATAAGGAATGCAAATGCAATGTCCTAGATGAAAGGCATCAACATGAAAGTCAGGGGTAGGATGAAAAGATGAATGTAAGGGTGTCATACGTGCTAGCAATAAGCAAACATCCCTCTACGTGTTATATCCTTTGGTCGTCATGAATATAAAAATACGGCATATAAGAACGCCGTCGAAGTCAAATGTACCAGATTTTTTTATTTTTATATTTTACAATAATGAAATACCCCCCCCCCCCTAATATGTCTTGTGTTAAACATTAACTAAAGCGTAGGTTTATCTTTAACCCTTATTGTTTTTTTTTATTTAGAATAATATTGTGTAATTTTATCTATCACATATATAAAATAGTAACATTATTACTAATATATGTTATTAATAGTAGCTGCAAATCAATTTCACAATTAAATGCAAATCAATTTCAAGGATGTCTATGATTTTTAGTGTGTATAATTGTTAACACATTTGATTACATGATTCAACGAAACACTGTCAAAAATCTGCATTAAAACGTAGTATAAAAGCTATAACATGTCACAATAATTTTATGAGTTCTAAAATTAAAAATTAGAATAGACAAATGCAGAAATTTAAATAACTTATGATTATTAGACTAAGAATTTGTCCCTCTAATTGCTTTTACTATTTTAAAGCGCTTCCCAATAATAAGTAATTTTAAAAAGTATCAAATTTACAATGACTAATTGTATGCAGTCAAACTTGAATAATCTTGAACGATGAGTTTAGATTGTGTTAAAATAATGAATTCAATGATACAGATTCAGATAAACAAATAACTCTTGTGTAAAATCTTATTTTTCTTATCCATACTGAATATAATATCGTATATTTTTTTACAAAACATTATTGTTATTTTATTTATAATATTGTATTGAGCACTTGAACTCTATCAAGTAGCAGCAAAAGGTACTATGTACGTGATATATTTGCAGTTACACAATAAATCAAGTTCCAATAGTCACGAGTTAACGTAACATTCCCTGACATTGGCAGACCCAGGTTTCACGTGGTCAACCTCACATCATTAGGCAGTCACCGCGGTCGCAAACGGTATTCAGTTCCTTTAAATCAGTGAGTAATGAAAACCATTTACCTTCTCTGTGTTTCATTTCAAATATTCATGTCTGTACGAATGACGTTACAACAGTTACTTTGTTTTCAGCAAAATATTATGGTTTTGGTGTTTTACAAATCAGTAAAATAGATATAATTAAAATCAGACAGTGCTAAATGTTAGATTATGGAGAACTAAAATTCCATGTAGTATAAATCATACTTTGAAAATAAATGGATATTTTCAATACAAGTAATATATAACTTTTAATAGGAATCAATTTTTATTGTGAGAGTGAAGGCATATTTTTGATACCATATTTAAATAAAGCATTTTTTGATAATAACTTCATTTGGTTTTGAAATATATTGCTGTGGGAGAAAAACAAAAATATGGTTTCCAGCTAAACGAAAAAATCCATACCATTAAACATGCGCACAATTATTACGACCAAATTATAGGATACCTCTTACTTATACCATTTAAAAAACGGTATGTGATTAATTTATATAGATATTGGATTTTTATTGATGCCAAAATCGTTATTTTTATTATGTGTTACTATTAATCGGTTTTGCTTATATATTTACCGCAGTCCTGACAGTTCTTTTATACGATATTTTTTTTAAGTTGTAGCAATTCTGAAAAAAAAATCATATTATAATTGGTTACTTCTTTCTTATAAAGAAATGATCATCACAGTTTCTAATCAATAGCATTTCATATTAAACTAACTTATTGTTAGATATTCATTTAGTTTTTATTTGCACGGTGTCACTACTGACGGAAAAAAAATAGATATATCCGGTGTGCTAAAAATCCATTAATATATATTTTTAATAATTTACCGTGTTTGTAAATAAATAATAAATAATGTTTGTTCTTCTTTGTGAGTATGGTGGGCCTTCTGAGTGTAGAAATTTCGTTAAAGTGTTACAATTTTCAAATGTAAATATATATGACAGACATATTTTCAGTCGTGATTTGACAACTTATTAACTCGTAAATAACAAAGATTCAAGTTTTGTTCAAAAAATAGGAAAACATTACAATAGCGTATATATATATATATATATATATATATATATATATATATATATATATATATATATATATATATATATATGTGTGTGTGTGTGTGTGTGTGTGTGTCTGTGTATTTATGTATTAATAAAGTCATACAAGTAGTGATGTAGAATGATTTCGTTATAAATAAACAAAATCATCCCCCAATCACGTTTTAAAGATTACGTTCTGTAATGTTTCTTGTGAATATTAGTAAGTACTTATCTTGTAGGTTATAAATCATGGTCTCAGAGTTTAGAGCACACATTTAAACTGAGGGTATTCAGCGTACCTATGACGTGAATTGTTTGTAGCAAATTCCTGTGAAGGTCGTAATGAAAAAATCAGGTTTTTTGATCTAAGGAATTAATAACCGACATTTTTGGAGTCATTTTCTTTAAAATAGTTTTTAGTTTTTGCATCATTTGATAACTGATTAAACAAAATAAATTAATATTTTTAAGTAAGTTGAAATAGAAGTTTCGTATAATATGGAATGATAATTTCTACTGAACATGATACATCACATTTATTAAATTATTTCAAAAAATCTTTTGAATTTCATATTGGTTTTCTCATTCAATAGACGCATGTTTATGTAACAATTAACGTAAAAACAACACTCATCAGTAAATGTGTAAAGTATAGAATTTGTGCATTTACCAAAATAAACAATTACACAATATCTTATTCGCTTGCTATGGATACAGATTCACTTATGCAATTATTATAACGTAAACATGTATTTATACTATGTAATTTGAAAGGTAAATCAAATCAAAAATGCTGCAAATCTAAGGAATAATAAATAAATCTGAATAATTTTCATTTTGTTTTGCCTAAGTATTCTTAAACTTACGACTTATACATTAAAACCCAAATAGCTTGTCAAATGGCGTCGCTGCTTCTAAATGCGCTTCTCCATTTCTTACTAATGGTGAAACACCTCCAGTTTTGACGCAGTCATCTGGAGACATTACTCATCCTCCAGTTATCTTATTATACAATTATATGCATCACTTATCTTTTCCCTCTCGGTTTCCACGTTTGAAATCTCTATTAAATTTTGTTTCTACTTAGTGAAGATAAACTTTCTCATGCCTTTGATTAAGTTATACATGTTCCTATTCCGCGTTTGTCATTTAGTTTGAGTTTATTCCAATGAATGTATTTTCTACCTAAATAAGTTTCGTTTCTATGATATATAAAACAGAATAGCTTTGTATTTTGAGCTAAGTGATACATATAACTCATTTTTATATTCCTTCTGTTTCGATTTGTCAGCATATTTAAAAACGTTATAGCAGAACGATCGCACGAGTTTAGTAGGGTTGATATTTTAACGATAATGTATAGGAGGAGGAAATGATGCCAGTATTATGGCCAGAGCAGGCTTGTTTCAAGTTAAATGGAGTTATAAACATGCACAAATTAGATTATTATCCACAAGATAACTTCCATGAATCCATGGTAAAGTGCATTAACATTCCAGAGTGTCAGAGTTTTCGTCGCCTGAGCTACAAGGGTGTACTTGGCTCATTAAATTTTGATATAACGGTCTATTAAATTATGTCAAAAAAATAGTAATAAATATTTTTACAAAACATGTAGAAAAACATGGTTACACTTCGAATTAGAAATCAATGTGGCAATGGTGTTATTTTTTCAATAAGACAGTACTATAAACATATGGTTACATAAATTGACATCCACGAACACCTGATTTGAGTTCCATAGATTTTTTTTATGAGGGTTTGCTCTTATGAAAATCCTCTCTCGAAAAATCCAAGCACGCTAAACCACAAGAAACGTTAAGAATGGGTCTTTAAAAATGACTGTAAATTTAAATTTATCAGGCTATTGTTTTTTTTGTAATCAGTAAGTAATTAATTCTCTTCTCACATTGATTATTATTATTATTATTATTATTATTTTTACTATACTTTATTTATATAAATCAAAATGGATGTCGAAACATTGATATGCTTACCTATAAACTCTAGATTTGTTGTATTACCAATTTTTAAATTGAAGTCATTTATTAAGTACATTTTGAAACCCTATTAAGATATTCTGAACCTCTACAACATTTATTGTTTACTAGAAATATTGAGCAGATATTTCATTTTATACTTTTGTCGATAAAAGTTTCTTCCAGTAGGAATACTTAATGTAATATTGCAATAAGAAAATATTAACAATTCAGTAAAAATACAATATTTAAATTGTTAGACCATTTTGCAGTAAAATTCATATTTACATATACATGTTTCAAGTGTGTAGGTAAGACTAGATATATAAGGTTCTACTATATATTCAAACTGTATCCCTTAAATAATATAAAGCATTTTACTCCACTTTCATGGCACTATTAATTACTGGATACAGAGATGAACTTGAATCTCCAATTCTTCATAGGTAGGAATTTCAATAAATTTATTAGTTGTAATAATTTAAATCAAGGAAGAAAATGGAAAGATAACCCAAGTTTATAATTAAATACAAATAACTATACGTGAAAATATTTAATTCATTTTATTCGCTAGCAGCCTAAATTATCCCAGGGAAAGCGAAGACGCTTCTGGAAGGAATAATGTAGGATCCTGTAAGCATAATAACTAACGAGCGATTAATCTCAAAGATTCAAAATTAGAACAAATTATTAGAATTAAATGTAAAATATGATTTGATGAATTAAATTGATAACTGGTTGATTGTATTCAAAAGCAAAAACACTTTAAGGGATTTTTTATTTAGCATAAGACTTGTTGCAATACCGGTTAGATAAATTATATAAATACATAGTAATGTTAATAATAATCTAACAATACAGGCAATGTTGTTTTGCTGAGCAATTTGTAAGTGTTTTAAACCGTAGTTCGTCTATGGAGCGACAGGTTTTGAACTCCAAAACAGTGTCCTCACAATATACAACTGGTATCTAAGTGAATAATAAATCAGCATGTTGTGCGTAGATTTTAGTTATTAATTCGGGGAATTAACTAAATTAATTATGGGCTTATTATGTTGATTATGCTATACAATATAACAGACCATGGATCGTTGAGTAGGACTATAGATATAATAAAACTAGCCAATTTAATTCTGGAAATTTATCTAAAAATGTTGAAGTTTATTATTAGAGAGCTACTGACCTTAAGCTTACATTCAATTTTTTTTTGTATTAGTCACTATGCAAGGCAGTAGTATTTGTCGCAAGAATTTGACGTAAGGGGTGTTAGTGTTGTAATTAAACTGATGGTATAAAACAAAATTCCAAATATTACTTATACAACTATTACTAAAAAAATAATTATCATGTAAGATCCAGAATGAAAAGAACAAATAATTCACTACAACAAAAGAAATGTTAAAAAAAAACTTAAATTTTTACGACATTCAGACTACAAAGATATACTCAATCGCTTATCTGAACAACAATAAAAAGCTTTATAAGAGGGTTTGTGTGGTAAGTAACAGTTAAAAATTTAAATAATATTCCTAATTTAAATTTTAAATCTTTGTATAAACACAGATACATATCCTACAATAAACAATAAATAGTTTATAAGACAACGATTAAGTATGACATTAAAATATCCGTTGAATTATATTGGATATCACCAAGTTTTAATTGATTTTCAACAGAGATTCCATACTCACAAAACAAATTAAATACAATATTTGAATACAATAACAACAACAGAATAAGAAAAAATCAACGTATATGTTGCAATTATTAAATAATAAGTGATACGACACGTAATTAAAAATCAAAAGTATATAATTTAAATTGGACTTGATTCTGTGACTAATTTATTTTCTCCAATATATATTAAATACCATGTATGCATATTGAATATTAAGTTTATTTATGACTAATTTAATATTTACACTTCCCAGACTCTATTTAATTACATTTTAATCTTGATTCAATAATTTTAGAGGTATGAACGTCAAATATTCCAACCATTGAAAGCACCGATTACTCTTATTAAAGAGTACTTTGTTAAAAATCCAAAAACATCATAAAACTTGGTCTTCTAATGAAATTAAAAAGTTGTCAGCCATATTGGAAAAGTTTACAAAACGTACTCTATTTTAAATGAAAAAGTAACGGACGGTTTTCTATTTTAGGTTTTTTAATTTTTTATCAGACTAATAGTTTATACAGTAGTACTTATAATAAAAGAATTACTCTGTGTATGCAGTTAATATTTAAAACTAAACAGAACACAACTGACAAAATAAGTATGCATTCCTTGCTTAAATACATTTTATAAAAAAACTCCTTTATGATGGAGGAGTGAATTTAGGTGCTTTAAGAATATTTTATAATTTTAACAGAATTACTGTTTTGAAATGTTTCTCATTTGACGATATTTAAAATGATAAATAAATAAATTATTAAATTATGATGTTTTGAAGGATAACATGCATAAAAACAAGAAAAAATAATTTTAATATGTAACATATTTTTTAGACTTTCCAACTTTTTTTTTACCTGAGTCCAACTAAGTTTTGCCGGTATCAACATTGTCTAAACTAATTGGTTGTAATTGTACAAGCAACGATTATAGTAATACTTACTCTGCAGTAATCTGGCTTCGCATTCGTATAATTCGTTATTTATATAAAAGCAAAACAGTCTATTATTATATGTCACCGTATAAACATGTTCGTTAGTATAACTAATTTGAAAGCCATCTGTATGGTGTATTTGCATGATAATACATTTAGCAACATTATATATCATAATTAGTTTGGTTTGTTGGTCATATATGAAATCGTGTTTGCAACTAGTTAATAAATAATCAAATCAAGTTGCTAGGTAATTGCATGGGAGCAAGCAACATGTTTGTTATCCCATGTACTCGTATTAAGTCCTACTCTAATTATATAACTGCAACCAAGTGAATTAGTGTCAGTTTTATCTAAGTTAAAATATATATAAATATTTGTAATATATGTTTAATAAAATATAAATTGTTCATTGTTTTATACTTTACATTAGATTATGAAAATTGAGAATGAACCAGTTTATTTCATGTTCGTTTATCTAAAATAAATGTAATAAATTCATACAAACTTGTATAATAATATTCAAATTCTTAACATGTCATGCGATAATTAATTTAACACAACTACTCTCTCCTAAGTCAGACAAATATCAATGGTTTATTCATTTTGACACGTAATTTCAATATTGTCGATCCTAACTATTATCATTAGTCAAAACACAAATAATACCATTTCGTAATATTGAAGCCCAAAAACATATATATATATATATATATATATATATATATATATATATATATATATAATAACAAAATAAAAACCAACAAAAAATATACAAATTCAATATATAATATTTACATAAATTTTCTCACAATTGATCCGTTTTGACGTAATAAATCAAGCTTTTTTAAACGGCTAAAAAACAGTTATATTGCATTCTTCTTATTTTAATTCACGTCATTGTTCAAAATATATTTACTAAACATTACACGGTACACTAACAATTCACAAGGGGTTATGTATTTTAAATTAAAAATTATGTTTTGTATGGGAACGTGTGTTCTCATCGTAATAGAAACGATTTTAACTACAATCCATTTTTAAATAGTCCATAATCATAAAAGTTTAATATTATATTTATTTTGACGAGAAATATACTTTATATATATTTGTCCCAATACTAAGTCCTTTAAATTGATAAACAATAATATTAAAATATAAGTATTAAGATTACATTATAATTATTAGATAATGAAATAAGCAGTTACTAGTTAACTTGTGTCTAGACTTTTAGTACAAATATAACTTTTATTTTAATATCAATTTAGGTCTTAGTTAAAGTTGGACTCTGGCCATATCATAATGTACTTGTGTTGTCCTTGTTGTGTCCAAAACCCATTATTCTTTTACTAAGCTTGGACCACGTTATGTGTTTTATTTTTTGGGAGAATGTCTTAACAAACAAACAATTTACTAGAGAATTCTAAACGGATACTCTATATAAATGTAAACGGATACACACACATATATATATATATATATATATATATATATATATTAATTTTGATTGTAAGGCTTATACGTATCTGCTAGTGTTATAATTAAATAACATTTCTAGTTGTTAGAGCATTGGCGAATAAAACCAACGGTCTTTGGTTCGATTTCCAGTCTAGGTCGTATATTGTTCAGTTTACATATATATTATATTTTACTTCTTATTTATGTATAAATTTATTATGTATAAATACTACTTCCGTCATTATAAGTATTACATTTAGTGTATTTCTTTTACAATTTCTGTATGATAAATCGTTTAACTAATATAACTTTGACTATTTAAATCGACATTTTGTATCTCTTTTAATCAGTTAGAACGGTATTAAGAAATGTAATAACAAATTTTAACAATTAACAAGGTTGGATGATTTGCGATTATTTTAACAGTTTTTTTTATCTATTAGTCTAATAAAATGATGCAAGTCGTTCATACTTGTTACCTAAGTACACTGAAATAAGAACATGAGATATCTTTAAGTGAAGTCGAAATCCATTTCCAACCTTAGAATATAAACATATTCTAGAGTTTTTGTTTTGTACATTTGTTTTTGGTTTATAAATACATTTAATATATTCCTCATTATGAGATACCATCTAAAATTCATAGGTGAGAGATTGAATCGTAGCGGTTACAAATATGATTAGTTTTATACTTTACGTCTCAGATTTATGTCTGTGTTTTCATTTCCATTTTATTTACAATTATAATAATTTCCTCGGTTTAATGTTCCTACCACAATAAATTACATAAACATATTTTTCAAACCAGAGTGTTCAGGAATTAAAAAAAAAAAAAAAAAACAGTAATAAAACACGACTACTGTACTTGGTGTAGCAGCTTTATAACTGTTTTCCATTCTGTTCAGATTTTACAATTCGGTTTTTAAAGTTTAATTTGATTTGATCCACCATTTTATTTAGCAAACTAAAAAAAAAACTATCATATAACAGGTGAGAACGGAAATACTATTATGTACGATGATATTTAGTATTTTTTTGTTATTTATAATTATAAAAAATATTTATATTTATAAAAAATTATAACATACATTATTTCTAATTCTAAGAAAATATTTTTGTCTCTAACGTCTAAAATGTATTCCATATTGCAATATACACTGAATATTCCAGGACTATGTATTTCGATAAGTTAAAATATGATATCATAAACCAATCTTATTTATTTTATGTAGGGGTAGGGTTTTGATTTGAAGGATATCTGAACTATGTACTTAAACTCATATTACAACTAAAAATGATGTCAAAATTATTGCACATAAATTTTTTTACTCATAAAAATAGATATTTTAACGATAAAAAACCAATAATAACTTGCACACGAATTAAGAAATATTGCATACAAATAAATGCTTGATGGAGATTTGACGTAAAAATCTTTGAGCTTTGTGGTAACCTATATAAAGCCATATATATACTTTATCTGATGCGATGCAGTAATAATTCATTTTGGAATTTTCTCTTATCAAACGGTTTAACCTGGATTGCCAAGGACAACGCAAGAACGGTATAAAACCCAAATATACTATCAGATTTAAATGAAAGATCTCTGGCACTGGCAGTAGCCTATCATTGATTTAATCAGGTCCTCGCTCGTGAACTAAATTTTTATTCCTCATTTATTCTTCGTGTTTTCAGGAACTGATAATAAATGTGTTAAAATTTATATTAAATAAAAAAGCTTAAAAATTATACCAAAACGAGCATTTCATTTACCTACAACTCTTTTCACAAAATTCACAATAAATTGAAGACATCATTTAATTTGAGGGGGAAAAAAGTTTTATTTATCCATAAACAAATCAATACCAGAACGTGGTTCCTGACAAGTATTATTAATTCTAAAATTGTATTTTGTTCGTTTATTATAGTAGAATAAAACAATAACTGTTATTTTGATTTATATGGGGAATATGTTTTCTTTTTTTCGGCAATACACTATTGAATCTATTGTAGCTCTTTTAATCTATTGCAAATATATAATGAAATGAGATAAACACATTGTGTGTCTGAGATAACCATGTATATGCTAATTCAGGAATGTTAAACCGTATTTTAAAACTACTCGGATTCGAAATTAAAGAATTATAATTCAAATATCATTACATTTCTGAAACTTGAATATGTTTGTTAAAGTCTAACTAATAATGAATAAAATAATCGTCCTTGACGTACTCAGTTGACGAAAAATATATAATTATGAGAGAAAAACAAATAATACTTTTTTTTTTTTTTTAATAATTTACAGAGGCGGTTTTATGTTTATTCTTATGATATGATTTGTATTTAATTAAACTATTAAAAAACTATTTTGACTTTTTTGCAGAAATTTAAAAATATTGACTAATCACAAATTCGTTTTAATTTTGTCTTCCATTTTCCGTCATTTGTAAATATCAACACTCTAACCGCGACGATTCGAATCTGTACTTAAATTCTTATAATTAAACTGTACATTAAAATAAAAGAAAGCTAGAAAAGGGCACACCATAGCTTTTATAAATATGAACTATTTTATTGAACCAAGAATATCAACAAATAATCAATATTTCATAACTATAAATGAGGATTTATTCAGAAATGAACTACACAAATAAAATTATGTAACTAACTAACTAATAGGGAAGATGGCGACATGGTCGTAGTAACGTGTTTGATTTAATAAACGTAATTGTTATGACTTGTCTTGAAGTAATATTGAAACATGTCACAAGTTAAGTTCAACATATAATTATGAATTAGTTTTCTGCAAAATACGTACATAAACAATTACAACAAAATGTCGTTATTATAATTTTCGTTTTTTATCTAATCAAAGTTCATACAGCTAAGGTTATGAGTTACACGTGTAATGGTGTTAAGTAGATTTTAACTACATTCCATGTAGACCTACAAAGATACGACATGAACATTACCATAGGCTCACACATAATACAAAGCTTATGATACTCAGGGGATTACGTCGAATTATTACTTCTCATTTGATTACAATGGTAGTCAATTACTTAAAACTGGTAGGTGCAGAATTTAATGTTACCATCTATATTTCTTACTTGGGGGTTATTCATTGTTGTTTATTTCCATTGAAACAAATCTAAAATTGATGATTGATGATTGAATGTTAAACATTTAAAAATTAAGATGTTTTGAATACACATATTTTTCAGAACTTATGATGACACAAATATTTAATGACGATATTAATAAAGAATGAAAGGTGTGTAAGTGTTGGTTTACATGCTTTATTTGAAAATGACAAAGATATTGGGTAGAAATATCCTGCTGTAGCCGAAGACAATTAGTCAGAGGCTTCTAAACAAAAATTATTTATATATTTCTTGCAGTTTGCAAAATGTGAATATATATATATATATATATATATATATATATATATATATATATATATATATATATATAGGCCTATATGTTTGTAAATTTTAATAAGAAGAAGAATCACACTATTGATATATTGCAGTAAACCCTAATAAAACCATTGTTAATAAATCGATATAAACATTTCATAACGGCAGTTTCAATTATCAGCCTGCTAAAATCTAATATTAAATTACTAAATGAGATTTTAAGGTTGATTATTTATTTACAGTTTGATAACATATTTTTATTCTTGTACCCATCCAGTGATGATTTAAAACCTTGGATATGTATAAAGCAATTATATTCTTCTTGGATGAACTAAGGAAGAGTTGATCCGTGTTTTGTTACACAAAGTTATCAATCAGGGTCTTCATCAAAGATACACATGGTTAAAAAACAGTGCTGTTATTTTAAAACTACATTGTGAAGATAGCATACAACATTTACAGCAAATTTTAATTTTAAAATATTTTTTAACTATATAGTCTATTAAATTATTATTTTTATTTCGAAGAACTTTAATCACTTAAAATCAATACACTGTAACCTCAAAATAGTAACTTAGGAAAGTTTAAATGCTCCAATTCCTGTGTACTATTAAATTAGTAAAATGGCTTCAACCAGAAACTAATAGTACGACACATAAACATAATAGCAAATAAACCTTTCTACACAATGTTCTTTAACTGGATTTCCTTGGAAGTGAGTAATATTAAAGTGGATGAACGTGGACGGAAGAGCTGTGTTTGACCACCTCCGCTCCGGTAATGGAGATGTATAACCAAGTCGTAATGAAACTTTACCCTAACTTCTGACCTGACAAGTCTCCCTACTTTGTCGACCTTACCCTTTATCCACACTGATACCTTCAGGTTTATTCCACAGGTTATTGCTCTAATCAACAACTTTCCATAAAAACTAAAAAAATATAAGAACCTTTTTTATTTTTTTAGTTTTTTTTTAAATAAGTAGAATACATTTGTTACATAAACTTTTTGATTTGTTGTTTTAAAATCAATAACTAAATTTAAACTAAAAATTAAAATTAATTTTATTAATGCTGATTACAATCAGTATATGACTAATAGTATAAAAGAAATATTTATATTTATCCACCAAAACATTAACAGCTATAAATGAAATATATTGGATTATATCAATGAAGAGAGAGAGAGAGAGAGAGAGAGAGAGAGAGAGAGAGAGAGAGAGAGAGAGAGAGAGAGAGAGAGAGAGAGAGAGAGAGAGAGAGAGAGAGAGAGAGAGAGAGAGAGAGAGAGAGAGAGAGAGAGAGAGAGAGAGAGAGAGAGAGAGAGAGAGAGAGAGAGAGAGAGAGAGAGAGAGAGAGAGAGAGAGAGAGAGAGAGAGAGAGAGAGAGAGAGAGAGAGAGAGAGAGAGAGGTCAAGAGATTATAGAAAATACAATGAAATATATCTTAATATATCAATGAATAAGAGAGAGAAGTGAAGAAAATTTAGAAAAACTATTTATTCTTGGAAAATTTAACTATTAGATATTTTATGTAAAAAATAACGTATGAGGTTGAAGAAACAGTTTTATTTAATGTATTTATCATGGAACAAATTAACTAGTTTATTATATTAAAATCTGTAGACAAATTTTAGGAATTGTATATATCTATAATCGATTTTATTTTTAAAGTATTATAATGCATAAATCATGATCACCACTTTATAAAAATGATCATGTCATCGTTTAGTGGCTGCGCCTACATGATTTGTGTGTTTATTGTGGTAAAACAGATTTCGTGTGTAGTAAAATGCATGAATCTACTACGTACAGCTTTCTTATTCCCACTGGTGCGTTATACACACAATAACACTAAAACTTAATATCGCGTGAAGTAGCCTTCAATACACCTTAGTGATTTTGTCAGTAAAGGCATTTATTATGTATCACCATATTAAAGTGATACCAAATTACCAAATTAAATACTGATTAATATACAATTATGTTCACATTAAAAGTGTCATAATGATTTACTCATTGCCTAAAGATTAAATATAAGCTCTGTAACACTGAATAATTGCAATTGATATCTTCTTGTTTCGTCATAAATCATATGACACCTGCTGTACTTTATTTTCAACAAATATTATGTAATAGAGGAGGAAGAAGACAACTGAACAATTGTATATGTCAAAACCCACTTTGTTTTATTTAATTGTAAAGATCTCTAAAATCACGAAAATGAATCTACAACTACTAATGGCTGGGGCTCAAAGGTTGAATAAGTACGCCAATAAAAGAATTAATAAAAAATTTAAATGGGTTATTTTAAATACTCAATGAACAGACTTTGTTATTTAGATCGTTCTCTCCAACTTCGTTAGTTAAAATTAATATTACAATTGTAAATATAAGACCAAAGAAGAGAGAATGGTAATGTTGGGATTCTTATATTTCTTGTTATGTTAATTATTTTTCCTATTGTTTTAAAATTAACTCCGTTAAATCAATTTTTTCCCCTTAGATTGCTTGATTAATATTTATATTAATATATAATATAATACTATAAAATAATATATATTTTAAATTATTAAAGCCAATTTTTTTCTAAATTAAATTATAATGTTTTAAAAGAATTACGAATTTTACAACCATCATGTCTGTAAGTAATTCTTAAAAAATTGTTCAACTCAAACTTAAAAATCGAGATCATTTTATCACCTGTAATGGAAAACTGCTAATATAACATTGTGCAGTTTCCTTGGGTTTCTTAACATTACACTAAAATTACATGTTATTATTTAACAGCTCCTTTCTACATTTTCTTTTCGTTTTCGCTTTCATTCATTTAACGAAATTCGTATATTTAAATATTATATTGTTGTTATAGCTTTAATATTATGAGGGCCAGATAATGAAGAGTTTGTTATACATGTGACAAGTTAATACAAATCAATTTACTATAATTTCAAAAGAAGATAAACGACCGACTCTTTCGCCGTTAATATATTTGAACGCCGTAATAATTTAACATTGTAACATTCGTTGGAAACAGAAGAAAATGACGATAAAGAGACAAAAGAATTTAAATTAATAAATTTAACATTACAAAAGTGGGAAAGAAGAGAAACATCTGCTTGAATCATGAAACATTATCCGAGGCAAAGTTTAATAAACGCGCGCTCTCTCTCCTAACACTCGCCTTGAAGTTGGATTAAAAACTAAATTTGCTCATATTATTTTGTAAAATATAAATAATTTATATGAGTGTCGTGACAAAATTTCTGCACAACTTTACATGTCTATATCCCAATTAATTCCTAAACAATATTTATAATATTGGGTGATATATCAATTTTTGGGGAAAACCTGTCAAACATTGTTTGTACATAACTTAATAACAATAAAGTACAATCCACTATTTCGCCAGGGCTTCATTCTCAAATATTGTTGTACCATTACGTCTCTAAAATTCAGATTAACCACTTGTATTAATTAAATATGATTGTATAGGGCATATTAGTTTTTTTTAATATAGTTAATTATTTGACATATATAAAAAGTGACGGATCACTCCTATCCGTTTGTACACTTATAACTGAAATATCACTGGTCCTACTTTCATTGGTATTTCTATCTTTTTATGTTAGGGTTTCATTAGAATTTGGTTAGTAGTTCCCATGTTTTAACTTTATTTGTCACCGTGCATAACTTGGAAAACAAATACAAAATTATTGATATAATTTTCACTAACAGTATATGTATGTTTCCTTTCCAATATGGTGTGTGATTTGAATCATGTTAAACCTGAAAATCTTTTAAAATCAGTCCATTAGACTACATAATGAAACTTTTTTTTCTGTTGAAAAGTAGAAAAACTAGATATTCCTATTTATTATGCTTATATAATTAAGGTTTTTTTTGTGGTGTATGATATGGATGCAAGTTTCAACTAAAAATGTTTCTTGAAATCATTGCACTAATTTTCGAGTCACAACCTTTTTGTGCTGCTTAAAAATGGGAAATCCAATATTCTGACACATTGAACTCATTATCTTACATTTCAGAGAAAAAATAGCCTTTGTATTGTCAGGTGGAATTGAGAGATTCCTTCTTGAGCTTCATGCTAAAATTAAATTATTCAAAATAGAACTTTCCTGCTGTAAAATTTTTAATTTAAATACAATAAACAAGTGGGTAAGGTTGCATAAAATAAATTTTACGCCTAGTTGTGATAAGAACGAAGTTGTTATACTTCAAATTTTATTACAGAAATCCAACATCAATAGAAATAAAATAAATTGAATGTGATGAAATTAGGGCTTTCTCTTTTACTTTTAAAATAATTTGTATTCACGTTTTAGAAAACGTGAATCATCTTTAAATTGAAACAAAAAATTACAAAAAAAATTCAATTGTGAGCAAATGACTAATAGCAAAATGTTTTAAGAAAATATATAACCCTTGGTCTTTTGCATTTAAAATTATAAAGGTTATTAATAGAAATTCAAATTTATTCCCAAAATTTATGAAAGAAATTATACGATTTTTATACTACTTTTTGTTAACATAATATAACAAAGTGAAATCTTTTTAGATCCAAGAATTAAAGCACCTAATTACATTCGTTATTTTACAGAAAATATATAACTTCAAATATCAGCTAGCAAAGAGTTCTCTACCTGAATATATATCTGCTTTAATGTTAGTTTCTGATTAATCTAAAATAGGTTTTCTTGTCACTTATTGTATAGTGGAGTTAGGATGAAGGGATGGTACAGTAACAATGTTTGGGCTGTCTGTAAGGAAGCTGGCGGCCATTACTCGAGACTAAAGTAATGAATGTCTTGCCTTGAGGGCAACTTGACCAACCCACCTTTAATACAGATATATAGCCAACCCTCTTTGACCTTCTTGGTCACAGGTTTATATATTATTCTATCTCTGCTATTTCTAACAATAAATCGGATCCAATTTATTTTCCTATGGATAATTATAATATTGTATTAAAGAGTTTCTAAACTAAAATCGGTTTTACACAATTAACTTGAAAATTACCTTAAGTAATAATTTCTAAGAGCTTCTTAGAATGAAATAATCTAGTTAGTGTTAAACATAACATTAAATCCTTAGTTCCTCTCAAAAAAGTATTATACTTCAATAAAGATTCAAAGTGTAAATTACCTATTTAATGTTAAGCAATAATTCATCATATTATGAAGTATATTATTAATAAACAACAAGTAATAATTATTTTATATTATCATACTCTTATTACTCAGTGTCGCATAGTAATGAATATTTCTCTGTAATACAAACAAGTTTGAACTTCAACTTGGGCTGCTATGAACAGACATTAAGCACTATTATGTTTAAGATTGCTCAACATTTTCACGAAGCTCAAGTCGCTATCAGAGTAAACTTCTGCAGACTGCACGTCCCGCCCTCTGTTAAGTGTTTATCAATATCAAACCGAAAGCCTACAATCACGTTCTACACCTCAGAGGAAATTCAGCTGTTTCAGGCACAAAATGTTTCGATTAAATCTAGTTACTTCAAGTCTATCATTTTGGTTTTATATGTAGTTGTAAGTGTACGTTTGCTGATAAATAACGATATAATATTATTAATTGTGTTACGGTAGTAATTTTTATTTATCTAAAAATAAATAAATATATATTTGATTACTTCCAATAAGTAAATTACTGCGCAAATATAATAAATACTCATGATATTTGTGTTACCAGGGGACTTAAATTTAATAAAGGCGGAACCAAAATGGTAACAATGTTTGAAAAGAAAGATAAAAAAAGACAAAGACGAGTTTAATAATTAACAAGGCTCAAGTTTATTGAAAACAGAAAGAAATTTCGACGGTTCAGACTTTGTCATTTACAACAAAAGACATCCTGACACAAATCATCAGTAAAAAAAAAACTTATGATTAACAAGATCATAAATTGTAAAAGTTATAAGCCCTTAATTGTAACATATAATAATTTAGATAAAAAAAATTAATCAATAGATTCTAAAAATTTATCCCCCCTTTTAATATATATATATATTTATAGTTACAAAAATTTAACAATAATAAAAAAAAAAAACAATGAGCACAGCTTAATAATTCACAGAATTATAATTAATCAAAAAAAAATTATACGCCCTTAATGTAAAAGTATAATAATTTAAAAAAAAAATTAATCAAAAGATTCAAAAAACTTATCCCCCCCTTTTTAGTTTATAAGATGATAGTTTCTTTTTAAACAGTTACAGAATTTAACAAAATATAAACGAGCTTGATATTTTAAGTTCAAAAAAGATCATATCTATAGTTAAGATGTTTATCACTAAACTAAAGTTACATAATATAATTGGTTTGAAAATTTCTTAAAAACTATATTGGCCAATAAATTTATATATTTAAAAAGAAAAGAATTTAGAAGTTTGAAAATTTTGTTAATTGACGTCAATTATTTTAATTTAGAAACTAACCTCTTGGAGGTTGTTAGGACCGAAAATTGCATGCAGGCTCCACCCAAGAAATTGTTATATAATTTATAAATAATTACACAAGTCTACATCTAGAAAATAGTTTTAAGGAACACATATTTGCGGAAGTAAATTTAGGCACATATACAATATGAGTTAGTTAAAGTTCTGTAAAGTCAGCTGTAAAAAGGGACATCACTTTTATGCACTTGAAAATCTGAAGTTATGTTATACAAAAAACGTGTTTTGCCAACAGGACGAAACTTGTTAGGATGTTTCGCTGGTTTGCGCAATGTGAGACAAGAATTTCTCTATTTCTCCTATTTCTTCTACCAGCATATTAGCTATGGCAAACAAAAAACACGTTTTTTTTAAACGTCTGTGCAAAATCAGACATGTTGTAGCATTAATGTTCTTTATTGAAGAAAATATCTGGTTATTTGTCAAAATTAAAGTAAATTAATTGCATCACAGAAATTCGTTAAGATTGTAATTAAAAGCTTCTTAGATGATTATAAATTTATTTATATATATATAGTTTTGTTTAAAAGAAAGCTTGTATAAGACTTGTAAGATTCTTCAAAAGTCTATAAAACGAAATTTTCTGATTTAGAAGAAATTTCTCTAATTGTTTTATATTTGACATGTTCAATAAGATATGCTGATCATTCAATGTTCAACTTTAGTTTGCACTTATTTCACAAAATTGTTCAAAACTTAAAATGTGCCTTTACAAGGTTTTGTAAATGATGTTTTAAGAAAAGAAAATTTTTTTATAATCATTTAGTTTCAAAAGAAAATAGAATATTAAATAAAACATGAAATACATATTTTAAAGAATACATGATATTTAACAAATTATTTTAAAAAATTAACAAAATTTATAATATGACAAAATCTGTAAGGTTGAAGTACCTGGTTAATCCTGTCGCAGTTCACGTGAGCTTGTACCGAGAAAAATGATGATTTATTTTACATTTTAGAACGAGATTGTTTAAACTAAAGCGCACAAACTGTAAATTAGCATGATGTAGTATAAGACTTGTAAGATTTGAGAAAGAAAGAACTTTTGTTAACGGAGTAATGCAGAATGTAGACCATGTTGTTATCACATCTAGACTGTGGACGGGTAGTAGGGAAGCTAGCTTGACCGGCGAATTGTACTTTGTATTCAGGTGTCAGGCGATGCTTGGTTTTGGAGAGGGCCGCCAGGTGCCAGCATCTGTCAAGGCTAAGCAAGTTGAATGTATATTTACGAATGTGTTTTTGAATGCTACAGCTCTCCCCCCCCGAAAGACGGAGTTAGGGTGGAGTCAGAAAAGAGGCCAGAAGGGCCTCCCGCAAAATTTTGAAAAAGGGGCAAAGGGCCAGAAGGGCCTCCAAGAATAGATAGAAGAAAGGGGCCAGAAGGGCCTCCTACAAACTTCCGAAGAAAGGGGCCAGAAGGGCCTCCTGCAAAATTTAGGAACGGGGCACCTGATAGAAACAACGCTTCATAATGCTTTTATAATCACCACTCTAGGGTGTAGCCTCCTTCGGCACTTACTTATTAAATTTTGAAATTTCTACAGCGTCTCAGCTCTTCCCACCTATCATTGGGACAAGCCCCCGACAGAAAGAGCTGACGGGTGACGCAAAGGTCGACATTGCTGTGCATGAACTGACTTTGTACTCTAAGGTACGTGGGGAAAAGGGGTGGAG
This sequence comes from Aphrophora alni, assembly GCA_963513935.1. Lineage (NCBI taxonomy): Eukaryota > Metazoa > Arthropoda > Insecta > Hemiptera > Aphrophoridae > Aphrophora > Aphrophora alni. The sequence continues at coordinate 142,271,407 of OY740769.1, read as the reverse complement.
TGGCACCTCGGGATACCAAGTGGAGGTGACCACTCCGGGGACCAGGGGAGGGAATGTGCATAGCACATGGCATTGCAGGAAAGGTCGGACTCAGACGGGGGGGAGTATCCTCTGAGCCGACCTTAACATAAATTATAAAAATAAATAAAAATAAATGAAAAACTCCTGAAGCCAATTAGGTCAGATCATGCTCAGCGTCGTTATTTTTAAATTCCTCTTCTCCCATACGAAGAGAAATTTAAACTATTCACGGCTCTTAACAATTTCCGTGAGAAAAAAGAATTTTGAAGGGTCTAAACAAATAATCCATTTTAAAAATAAACAAAGAAGCAGTATGAAACATTGGTGAGTCAAAATTGTTCTAGTGCACAAGGCAGGGCATGTGATGTTTGACTTAAGGTCTTATATGTGTATCATGTGCCCCCAAAAAAAAATTTTTTGTTTAATCAAAAAAATTATGTAAAAAAAAATTTCATCAAAATATGTTGTGATTATAAAAGGTGTGAAAGAAGTGTAGCAAAAAAAAGAGTGTGGCAAAAAGACAGTATAAAAAGGTGACCCACAATGTGAGAAAACCCAACTCCGGTTTTCTCAACCCTAATAAAAAAAACTAAATTAGGAAACAAACATGTTGACCTGCTAATAATAAAAGACGAACAACCGAATAATTTAAAGAATAGACAAACAGGCCAACCATGTTGTCCTACATACAAAACTGGGCCCCTATAAATTTGGAAAAGAAAAAAAAAAATTTTAACACACAATGATATATTATTAAAGAGTTCAACATTTCAATTTACTATTAAACAAATGCCACCATCTGCATCAACCAGTCCACCGCCATCTTGCCTATTACTCAACATGATAAAAATTTAAAAAAAATAAATAAAAATAATTTTCTTTCAAGTTGACGAAAACAAAAAAATTCAAAAGCAAGCTCCGTGTTCCTCAACGAGTCCTCTAATCGCAGCAAATCCACTGCCATCTTAACCGTTGCTGATAATTATTAAAAAAAAATAAACCAAGTAATTTAAATAAAAAAATTTCTTTTAAGATGATGCAAAAAAAAAGAAAGAGCCAGAGAAAGACTCAAGAATTATATGTAGTGTAGTTGTTGTGTATATATGTGTGTGTGTAAGTATGAATTGATACAGACAAGCGAAAGAAAACTCGAGAAAATTTTGAAGGAAATTTTTGAATTTTTTTTGTTTTTTTTTTGTTTTTAACTATTTTTGGATTTTATTATTTATTTAAATTTTTTTTGGATTCCCGAATGAGCCCGCTGTCTGGATCAAATTCAGTGAATGACTAGTGTGCAGTGTATGTAAATATATATATATAAAAAAAAAATATTTAAGCAGACAAAATAATAATAAAAAAAATTTTATCGAAATTGGTTTAGAAGTTTTTGTGTAAGTGTTTATAAAATAAATAAATAATAAAAAAGAGACTATAGATTTATAGAGATTTAAATATTTAAACTAAATAAAAAAATTTCATCAGCAACAGTTGTGCAGTATTTGAAAAAGCTGCAAAACATAAAAATGAGCCTTGTTTAACAAAGAAAATTTTGAATTTAAATTTAGATAGTTCCAATGCAAAATTTTGAAAATTAACTAGGGTTCCAGAATTTAAAATTAACCACGCTCTGCTACCAGAAACATGTTACCAGGGGACTTAAATTTAATAAAGGCGGAACCAAAATGGTAACAATGTTTGAAAAGAAAGATAAAAAAAGACAAAGACGAGTTTAATAATTAACAAGGCTCAAGTTTATTGAAAACAGAAAGAAATTTCGACGGTTCAGACTTTGTCATTTACAACAAAAGACATCCTGACACAAATCATCAGTAAAAAAAAAACTTATGATTAACAAGATCATAAATTGTAAAAGTTATAAGCCCTTAATTGTAACATATAATAATTTAGATAAAAAAAATTAATCAATAGATTCTAAAAATTTATCCCCCCTTTTAATATATATATATATTTATAGTTACAAAAATTTAACAATAATAAAAAAAAAAAACAATGAGCACAGCTTAATAATTCACAGAATTATAATTAATCAAAAAAAAATTATACGCCCTTAATGTAAAAGTATAATAATTTAAAAAAAAAATTAATCAAAAGATTCAAAAAACTTATCCCCCCCTTTTTAGTTTATAAGATGATAGTTTCTTTTTAAACAGTTACAGAATTTAACAAAATATAAACGAGCTTGATATTTTAAGTTCAAAAAAGATCATATCTATAGTTAAGATGTTTATCACTAAACTAAAGTTACATAATATAATTGGTTTGAAAATTTCTTAAAAACTATATTGGCCAATAAATTTATATATTTAAAAAGAAAAGAATTTAGAAGTTTGAAAATTTTGTTAATTGACGTCAATTATTTTAATTTAGAAACTAACCTCTTGGAGGTTGTTAGGACCGAAAATTGCATGCAGGCTCCACCCAAGAAATTGTTATATAATTTATAAATAATTACACAAGTCTACATCTAGAAAATAGTTTTAAGGAACACATATTTGCGGAAGTAAATTTAGGCACATATACAATATGAGTTAGTTAAAGTTCTGTAAAGTCAGCTGTAAAAAGGGACATCACTTTTATGCACTTGAAAATCTGAAGTTATGTTATACAAAAAACGTGTTTTGCCAACAGGACGAAACTTGTTAGGATGTTTCGCTGGTTTGCGCAATGTGAGACAAGAATTTCTCTATTTCTCCTATTTCTTCTACCAGCATATTAGCTATGGCAAACAAAAAACACGTTTTTTTTAAACGTCTGTGCAAAATCAGACATGTTGTAGCATTAATGTTCTTTATTGAAGAAAATATCTGGTTATTTGTCAAAATTAAAGTAAATTAATTGCATCACAGAAATTCGTTAAGATTGTAATTAAAAGCTTCTTAGATGATTATAAATTTATTTATATATATATAGTTTTGTTTAAAAGAAAGCTTGTATAAGACTTGTAAGATTCTTCAAAAGTCTATAAAACGAAATTTTCTGATTTAGAAGAAATTTCTCTAATTGTTTTATATTTGACATGTTCAATAAGATATGCTGATCATTCAATGTTCAACTTTAGTTTGCACTTATTTCACAAAATTGTTCAAAACTTAAAATGTGCCTTTACAAGGTTTTGTAAATGATGTTTTAAGAAAAGAAAATTTTTTTATAATCATTTAGTTTCAAAAGAAAATAGAATATTAAATAAAACATGAAATACATATTTTAAAGAATACATGATATTTAACAAATTATTTTAAAAAATTAACAAAATTTATAATATGACAAAATCTGTAAGGTTGAAGTACCTGGTTAATCCTGTCGCAGTTCACGTGAGCTTGTACCGAGAAAAATGATGATTTATTTTACATTTTAGAACGAGATTGTTTAAACTAAAGCGCACAAACTGTAAATTAGCATGATGTAGTATAAGACTTGTAAGATTTGAGAAAGAAAGAACTTTTGTTAACGGAGTAATGCAGAATGTAGACCATGTTGTTATCACATCTAGACTGTGGACGGGTAGTAGGGAAGCTAGCTTGACCGGCGAATTGTACTTTGTATTCAGGTGTCAGGCGATGCTTGGTTTTGGAGAGGGCCGCCAGGTGCCAGCATCTGTCAAGGCTAAGCAAGTTGAATGTATATTTACGAATGTGTTTTTGAATGCTACATTTGTAATACAAATATTAGTAAATACAAATGCAAATTATGTTACAAGTAATACTTTTTATAAATTACATTGTAATATTTAAAGTAAATTATAACGTCTGCCAAGGTATTTTTTTTAACTGAATACTATATAAAAAATTAAAATATTAACAAGATACATCTTTAAAATGAAGAAAAAAAAAAAAAGTTTGAATTTTGTAATGAAAATTAAATTCTGCCTTCTAATTAGCCAAACTAATAAAATTAATGGTAAAAACTAATTAAACTAAACTAAATTAATTAAAACTAATCAATGCCTCTGGGAACAATATGAGTTCACATACAATTTTAAGTTTGAAAAATGAACACTTTCTGATTTATCGGTCTTTGTTTTGTATTTTTTGTTTATTTATTGCAAGTTTTAGTATTATTTTTATTTTTATTTATATATTACAAAATATTAAGAAACAAAATTTTTTTAAATAGGAGGAGGTTGTAAAAATAAACACATTATTTATTTGATTTATTGAATAGATTGAATTTAAGTTATTAAAATTAATTATTGATTTACATGCTATGTAGTCACCACGCCACTGTAATATAGATGTTTCATCACTCAGTATTTTTTATTATTTTTATTCTAGTGGAGAAGTCTTGTGACTGCTTGTTGTCCATTTTTTAAAAACGCAATTTCCTTCTAATTAGAGTTTATTTTTTTATCTCCTAATTTAAGGGGGCCGATAGGTGAAAGACCTATTGTTCTAAATCTCAATTATAAGAAGAATGATTTAAGAAATGTCACGTACTCAGCAGGATAATTCTGTTATGTAATAAAATGATGTAGGGAATATTTGTGATAATATGGTTTTGACTTTCCTTGAGGGGGGGCATGATCTATTTATGTTGTCACTATTTTTATGATTGAGCGTTTTGAAACTGGAGTGACGCATACGTCTCATCACGGGTAATATAAAACCAAAATAACTTGTTTCCATCCTTCTCATAACAGTGAGTACATTCAGTGACTGTAACCCATATTTTTCAGTTGGATTCAAGCTTCAAAAGTTGTGTAATCTACCTTGTAACCCTGCAAAGTTTAAGGCTATATTTAAGACATGTTTCCCAATAACACTTGTTTCAAGTTTTTCAGGAATTTCTATAAAAGATGATTATCCGATAGTCTCTACTACCTGCAACAACATCCGTCTTACTGGTTTTCACTGTTTGAAGTTTTCTACCGAAGAGCATGTAACTCATTTTAAACTTAGCCTGCTACAAATAACTTTCACTACTCACTCGATCACTCTCTCACACATGATCAAACTGATTTTTATGTACTAAATATATCTGAGATGGAATGACATCCAAACTTGTCCAATTTGTAATGATAGTTGCTTAACAATACTGTATACCTTATCCTCCTCCAAATTGATTACAACTTAAAGGAATGATGGAAACAGGAACTAGCACACATAATTAAAAGTTCAATCATGCATTTGTTTTGTTTAATAAGTCAAACTGATTTTTCTATACCGATTATATTTCAGACGGAATGACACATTAACTTGTCAATTATATAATGATAGTTGCTTAATACTACTCTATACCTAATCCTCCACCAAGTTGATTGCAACTCAAAGGAAGTACGGAAATAGGAACTAGCACAACTAAATTATTGTTCATTCATGCATTTATTTTGCTCAATAAGTCAAACTGATTATTAACTATCGTATATATTTGAGACGGAATGACACTTTAACTTGACAAATATATAATGATAGTTGCTTGACACTACTGTATACCAGATCCTCCTCCAAGTTGATTACAACCTAAACGAAATAGGAACCAATACGCTTAATTAAAAGTTCAATCATACATTTGTTTTGTTCAATAAGTCAAACTGATTATAATATATCGAATATATTTCAGACGGAATGACACATTAACTTGTCAATTATGTAATGATAGTTGCTTAATACTACTCTATACCTAATCCTCCACCAAGTTGATTGCAAATTAAAGGAAGTACGGAAATAGGAACTAGCACAAATAAAATAAAGTTTATTCATGCATTTATTTTGCTCAATTAAGTCAAACTGATTTTTAAGTATCGAATATATTTAAGACCGAATGACACTTTAACTTGTCAAATATATTATGATAGTTGCTTGACACTACTGTATACCAGATCCTAATCCAAGTTGATTGCAACTCATTAAATCATTATTATCTTAAAGTCTAGAAGAACAGAGTTGAATTATTCCTATTTATTCATAAACAGTCATTGTATTTTATTACAATATCGAAATTCATTATAGAAAGTAATACCACTTATGCAATAAATTGTTGGTATTCTTTCCAATTTTACTAATACTTTAATACTGTAATATGATATTAGTTACTCAAAAATGTGTTCAGCCAGAAATAGTAGTATACTCCATTTCGCCTTTATTTGGCAGCGTATGGATGCATTTACTGACTAAATAACATAAGAGTGTCAGATCTACCTCACATAAAGCACGGTTGCCTCACAAACTAAGTTCACTTGTAACATGTTACGGTTTTTTTAAAATTTATATATTTTAGTTATAATTTCTATATTTTATTTCTAATAAGAGAGTTTTAAGTTTAACCGATGATAAACACAAAATTATATTTAACTCCTATTTGCATAAAATATAATCCTTTAAATTAAATTGAGGAGATAATTTACGTATGTTATTTTAACTCAATAATATGTTTATTGTTATGAACAGTTAATATTATTTAAAAAGTAGCATGATTTATTTCTAAAGATTTCATTTAGTCTGTTTATGGAATACTACAAAAATTGCAGATATAATATATTACTTTAGAAAACCTTAGAATAACAATTATATTTAAAAATACTGTCGAATAATTTTAAAAGAACAAAAAACAATTAAAAAAATACCACGAATTTTAATGCCATTAAAAAAAAACCCGTGAATTACATACAAAAAGCTCACGATATGGGTATTTATAAGAATCACATTCAAGGTGAAGTTTTATTTATTTTATTACTGCATTTGGTTCAAGCTAAAGACGAGCCTGAAGTTTTTTAGTTTTTGAAATGACATTAAAGTAAATATTAGGCAACTTTTAAACTATCTAGATAGGTACACATTTAAGAAACAAAATGTACGGTAATATAAATATATTGTTTTAGAAAAGTAAAGATTATTTGTCCAATTTATTAATTTAGGTTTTATTTATTTAATTAATGTTATGTTTAGAATATTTTAGGAACTGAATGACTGTTTTTTACGATTTAATTTTAAATTAAAAAGCAAGAAATTAATCCAAAATATTAATTATATATGATAATTTATAGTTTTTTGATAATTAACAGATACATATAAGTAATAATAATACAAAAAATAAACTGAATCAATTTCAGAATAGAACATACGAGATAGGTGATCATATTATGAAAAGTGAAATATAAAACAATGAGACAATAAAAACATTTTTAATTAAATAATTTTTTTCAAGTTGGTAAAAAATAAATAAAAATCAACCGCATGGCAAAACAAAGTGAATGAAATTATGTCAACGTTATTCCAAAGTTGATAATAAATTATTTACAGGTTTTGATCAGGTGTTTTAGATAGTACTATATTTTATAAAGGTTGGATGTCGTTAGGGTCTATTTTCTGTAGCCTGCATTCTATCCCAAAAAAAGGAACCACTATAAAACACATTTCAACCCTCCACCCTCCTGTCACATTGCCCCGTATGGTTTCTCCCTTAGCTTATCGTGACAGTATCAGTGTCTTTGTTGTAGGTTATACTATTGTGAAACTTTGGCCCTTGCTTTGTGTGAAGCTTTAGCTTGATGTTTTTACTCTTCCGGCGTGGCGCAAAGCTGCGTCAGACAGATGATTGATCGGTAACTGCCCCTATTAGTTTTCCACACGTTCTCTACTTTTACCTTGCTCTGCCTATTAATGGCTCAAAATTTCAATATGATTAATATTCGCGTAACTTCAATTTTATTCTGACGTTAGACCTTGTCTCGGACTTCGTCTAAAAGAAACACAATACTAATCTTTATAAAATACTATAAAACATTATCGTATACTAGCTTTTGTAGCATGTTAATATCTCGTTGAAAGTAATTTTAAATCGTTCATACATGAAAAGTAAACGATTACATACTGCTATTTGCAAAACCTATATATATATATATATATATATATATATATATATATAACTATATTTCTGTAATTAGTATACATTACAGTCCTAAATTGGACAAAACGTACATCTTAACTACATATACAAAGGTAGGGTATCAAGTAAATATGTAGAATGTATTATATATTTCGTGTCCAAATATTCAAGAACATTTGACGATTGGTATAGACTTTGGACAATAAAAAAGCAAAACATAATATAAATATTTAGAATGATTCAAGAGATCAACTACCCTTCAATTACCTACATATAGGTACTGATAAAAAGGTATATTTTCAAGTTTTCATAAAGAATTTATTTCGTTTAACTCTTTACATATTAATACATGAATTTAGCATTTTAAGATAGCTGATATTTCTTAATGGTAAATAATGTTTTTTTTTTTAATTTTATTTTTTTTATTTAGTATTTTATTATTATTTTTTAAACTTTGAATGTGTATCCGTAATATTGTACTTTAAATATTAAACAAAAGTTTTTTTAAAACTTGTTTGACAAAAATAAAAGTCAAAGTATTTGATTCGCTATTAAATCATATAGCCTATATAATAACAGAGAATAATTTAGTTTTAAAATTAATCGTAAAAATCATTAATGCCCCATAGCAAATCGAATTAAATGCATTGCATTTGTTTATATAACAAACGCTGACAATAAACTTCTAACAGTCTAATAAAGCTCTAAATATCTTATGTAGCATATCCTATTTAAGATATGACATAATATTAAAATTGATTTATTTAATCACTCTGTAAAGCTCGAGAGCAGCAAATATGATGAGATATTTAAGCCGTACTTGAAATGTAATAAAGTTATTGGTTTATTATTTTAACTTTATTAAAAAGTAAGTACGTAGGTTTTAGTAAAACGTGAGGTTAGTATACTGTTTCCAGTTTGATATTGCCTATGTTTCTATCTGTTTAAGTATAGGCTATTTCATTTCATATATCGCAAGTCATAAAATACAAAGATAATGAACTACAGGATCAATTGTGTCTACATAATAATTGAAAACCATATTTACATCACGAGACATTCATCTTTTGAAATGTCTCAACTGATTTATAAGAATAAAGGTAATACTATATAGGCAATATATTTCTGAAATAACATTTTTAAATTATCATCATTTGCAATACTTTAATTATCAAATAATTTCACCGCGAAAATATGAAATTTGGAAAATATAGTGCTAAAACTTCTGAAACGATTTTGTTCCTTTTATTTAGTATATCTAATAAAAGAAAAATTATAATTATGTAATTATTAGTATGTATTATATAGTTATTTCCTGACTTGATGAAATGATACGTTTAATAAAAAATATTGCATACATCCTAATATTACTGTACAACAAATAAAGTTTAAGAGTATTATAATACATATTTATCATGTATAGTTTGTACTTTATATAATTTATCACAGATATCAGCCACTTTTCGATTATCTTTTGTTTTTTGTAATAATTTAAAGGACATTCAAATATTGAGCTAATAAACCTAACAATTACTACATGTAAAGACAACAATGATTACCTGTTACAACTGAATGCACATGAACCCGCAACCAGTTAATTTGTCTACTAAAGTGAAATATAAAAAATAAAAAATATAAAAAAATAATTAAAATACTAGAGTTTGATAGAATATTCAATAACTAATTCTAATTAAATTGGTTTTATTTCTTCTTACTATAAATGCGTTAGTGTAAAAGAGTACAGTGATTTGAAGTATATAAAGTGTACCATAAGTAGTCTACAGAGTACAGTGATTTAAGGTATTTAAAGGGTACCATAAGTGCAGAGTACAGTGATTTGAAGTATTTAAAGTGTACCATAAGTACAGAGTACAGTGATTTGAAGTTTATAAAGTGTACCATAGTACAGAGTACAGCGATTTGAAGTATTTAAAGTGTACCATAGTACAGAGTACAGCGATTTGAAGTTTATAAAGTGTACCATAGAACAGAGTACAGCTATTTGAAGTATTTAAAGTGTACCATAAGTACAGAGTACAGTGATTTGAAGTTTATAAAGTGTACCATAGTAAAGAGTACAGCGATTTGAAGTATTTAAAGTGTACCATAAGTACAGAGTACAGTGATTTGAAGTTTATAAAGTGTACCATAAGTACAGAGTACAGCGATTTGAAGTATTTAAAGTGTACCATAAGTACAGAGTACAGTGATTTGAAGTTTATAAAGTGTACCATAGTACAGAGTACAGCGATTTGAAGTTTATAAAGTGTACCATAGAACAGAGTACAGCTATTTGAAGTATTTAAAGTGTACCATAAGTACAGAGTACAGTGATTTGAAGTTTATAAAGTGTACCATAGTACAGAGTACAGCGATTTGAAGTATTTAAAGTGTACCATAAGTACAGAGTACAGTGATTTGAAGTTTATAAAGTGTACCATAAGTACAGAGTACAGCGATTTGAAGTATTTAAAGTGTACCATAAGTACAGAGTACAGTGATTTGAAGTTTATAAAGTGTACCATAGTACAGAGTACAGCGATTTGAAGTATTTAAAGTGTACCATAAGTACAGAGTACAGTGATTTGAAGTATTTAAAGTGTACCATAAGTACAGAGTACAGCGATTTGAAGTATTTAAAGTGTACCATAAGTACAGAGTACAGTGATTTGAAGTATTTAAAGTGTACCATAAGTACAGAGTACAGTGATTTGAAGTATTTAAAGTGTACCATAAGTACAGAGTACAGCGATTTGAAGTATTTAAAGTGTACCATAAGTACAGAGTACAGTGATTTGAAGTTTATAAAGTGTACCATAGTACAGAGTACAGCGATTTGAAGTATTTAAAGTGTACCATAAGTACAGAGTACAGTGATTTGAAGTATTTAAAGTGTACCATAAGTACAGAGTACAGTGATTTGAAGTTTATAAAGTGTACCATAGTACAGAGTACAGCGATTTGAAGTATTTAAAGTGTACCATAAGTACAGAGTACAGTGATTTGAAGTATTTAAAGTGTACCATAAGTACAGAGTACAGCGATTTGAAGTATTTAAAGTGTACCATAAGTACAGAGTACAGCGATTTGAAGTATTTAAAGTGTACCATAAGTACAGAGTACAGCGATTTGAAGTATTTAAAGTGTACCATAAGTACAGAGTACAGTGATTTGAAGTTTATAAAGTGTACCATAGTACAGAGTACAGCGATTTGAAGTTTATAAAGTGTACCATAGAACAGAGTACAGCTATTTGAAGTATTTAAAGTGTACCATAAGTACAGAGTACAGTGATTTGAAGTTTATAAAGTGTACCATAGTACAGAGTACAGCGATTTGAAGTATTTAAAGTGTACCATAAGTACAGAGTACAGTGATTTGAAGTTTATAAAGTGTACCATAAGTACAGAGTACAGCGATTTGAAGTATTTAAAGTGTACCATAAGTACAGAGTACAGTGATTTGAAGTTTATAAAGTGTACCATAGTACAGAGTACAGCGATTTGAAGTATTTAAAGTGTACCATAAGTACAGAGTACAGTGATTTGAAGTATATAAAGTGTACCATAGTACAGAGTACTGTGATTTGAAGTACGGTATTTAATGTGTACCATACGTACATTTTAACTAAGTTTTAAAATAAACTACCTTTCAGGACTCCTAATTGATGCTACATTTTGAGAAATAGCACAAATGTTTAATTGATAGCTTTCGTTGAGTAATACATCACTTTAAAGTATAGAACCAGTAGAACACCGCAAGGAACAATCCTTATCTTATATAAAATGACAGACTCTTTTATATACAAATATAATATATTTTGTAAATACAGATTTTGACAATGAAACTGTCAATCAATACACGAGTTTCACACAAATTTATAAGATGAAGGTGCGGGAGGAGAGGTATCAAGTTTTTAGAAGTATGTCGTTTAGCATTACATAAGAAGGCTGCAAAAAATTAGAGGCAGTAATTTTAATATTATTTAGAATTGTTTATAACGTTTAGAAATAGTCTGTCTCCTAATGGCCATAATGAAAGCTCCTATGCCCACAAATTTTGTCCGTTGTGTAGTAACCAATAGGAGATCAAGAGTAGTGTGCGATTGTCAATTTGAACAGCTCCCAGCGCGATGTTTTAATTTTATGGTAAATTATACTGTTACAACTGTGATTCAAAATGAAATGATTTTATTAGCATTAAATGATAAGTCTATAATTTTTCCGATGATCTTAAATTATTATAACTGCAGAAGAATCGTTTTGACAAGATCTGTCACAGCAGGAAAACTACACGGACGCTATTGGTTTCGTCGAGGTCAGGCTGTCTGCTGTTTTCTCCCTTAATGAACTCTTGGCGGCTTGTACAAAATGAAATTATCTCTACTAAACTAGTTTAGTAGGAGATCGAATAGAAGCACTAACATTATATTATTTATTGGCCAAATAAAAAAAAAATCAAAGTAATGTTTCACTGTAATCGTAATTTACTGCTAGTCTCGAAACTTAAGTTCGGTCAATGACTGCATTATTCCAGTTTTCTCTTTAATTTAACTTCTTCCTTTACGAACAAACTATTTCTATCCGTACAATATACGAATTATATAGTTCTATTTTAAGTCGCAATAGACTGCTATTTTAGATATGAGTTACATAGCTCAAATGTTCTCTATTTATATACACATTAAAATAATGTATCACTCTATCAATATTTAGCAAAGAAAAACAAAACTTTTAGGACAATTGGATTCTTTTAAAGCTTGCAAAAATATTCACCTCAAAACATATTGTTTGAAGCAATTAGACGTATATAGCGTATTAAATATAATCAAGGTAGTTAATATACTAATGATATCATACCACACATCTAAAGAGATAATCACATACTACTTATGTATCATTTTTGGCTACTGTACAGCATTTTATGTCTTTTTAATTTAAAAAAAATAAATAAATAAATAAATGTCTACGTTTTCTTTTTAGGTTTTTTAAAAAAATATACTAAATTGTCTTCCTTGCTGTTCTTTTAAATGGTGAAGTCTTCTGATGATATATGAAGTATTATTTCCAAAAAAGTAAATATCTTCTGTTTTGACTCTTTTGAACGGTATTTTCTGATAAAAGTATTTTGCTGAAGAGATGTTTATTATGAAGCGTAAATAATTTCAGAAAAATTTAAGGAAGACGGATCGGATAATTGGCTTATAAGAAATATTTAGGGAATGTACATTTTTTGCGTTTGTAGCTATACGAACCTATCACGTAATCAATTATTTCTTATCATTGTGGGAGAATAATATATATCATCATTAAAAAACAATCGAAAAAAACTATTAACATTATTTTGCCACATGTCTTGTGTTATATTACAGTTTAGTAGAAAAAAATAAATAAAGTATCGTTTGCAAATAATCCAAAATTTATTTTGTATAAATTACTGCATATTTAGTGCAGAATGTAAGTTAATATACTGTAATAAACATTACAATTTTATGAGCTAATCTAATCGTCTGTCATTTACTTGTTATCGTTCAGTAGCTGGGTATTTTGTTCACAATGAAGTGTTCAATTTTAAATTGGATGTTCCACCTTAAATTGACCTTAAATTTGGAATGATAAAGTATGATTTGGCCAATTAGTAACAAAGCAGGTGTTCTATGTCATCCCCTCAGGGAGGATCGGATCCACGGGGCGCCGTCGCAGTAGGAGACTTTGTCATGATCAGTTTTAAAGTTGTTGGCCAGGTATTACAGATTTTTCAAGGCCATTATCAATGAAACCTTTAAACAGGATGTTATTTATTACGATTTCGTAAGGAAATATGGACTCTACAGATATTTGTATCAGATATTGTAACTATTGTTCACTTATTCATTAAACTAAGAATAAATTCCAACAATTTGTAAAATCCTATATCCATTAAAGAAATGTTCATATAACAAATATATTTTGAACGTTTCCATTATTAATTAAAACAGGAGCGAATCTCTTTTCAGAATCGAGTAAATGTTTTTGTGTAGGTGTTTGAATAATAATTGCTTATAAGAGAATATTTATGCACATTGGTTTTGCTTTAGTGGATATTTATACTGCCATGGATAGTTTATAAAAGAGTATTACAATAAAGGCGTTGGAAAGATTCAATACATTTTTATCAAGATATAGACATTTATTTTATAGCTTCCTTACCACATTTGCTGAAAGTAAATGCATTTGTGAATTAGTTTTTATTTCTTAATAAAAAGATTTAGACTTTAATAAAAACTTTTTTTGCATTATTTCATATTTATTGACTTGTACTTTTTTAATCGTTCAATGAGACTAAAATAACAATTTGAGAATTAAAGCCAGTTTTAATAAATATTAACCTAAAATCTATTTAAAGTTAAAAATGCAACAAAATTAACCTGCCTCAATACCTACCCCACTCCATCCAGATATCCCTAGAAGTGATTTGTAGGGTGAAATCAGAGGTACTTAGCATCAATCATTTTTATTACTACTGAGTGCTTTTAAATCGCAGTGGAAGACTGGAAGAAATATTTCACTTTAATTTTCAATTTAATATTTTTCTTCAACTTCATTTTTCTTTATGCTCAATTGTAAATGTATTTCTCTTTTTACAATATAAGAATAATATATCAAATTTATTGTTTTTATATTAGGATAAGTTATAACTTTATATATTATTTTACTTCTTTATGACCTGATTTTCATTCAAGAAGTTTAGAGCTTTTAAGTTATAGCTTCTACACTGCGCAATTTCTTCACATTTAGTTAACCAAAATGCGATAATAAACCTAACGATAAATAAATACAAATATCAAAACACATATTAAGTAAAATAATGATGTTTGGGAAGTAATGATAACTAGGCCTTATTTGTTTGATTCCAGCTCCACCTTACTTTGTTTGTTTTGATATTTTAATAGACATTTAAGCACATGGGTTTTTAACATTTTATTAATATCATTATTATAAGTAACAAAAATTAAGCATTTACTTTTTCCCAATGTGTGTACGATATTGTAATAGTTAGAATAATTACATACATTATTTCAATGTGAATAATATTATACAACCAAATAATAACATTGTTTTAGGTTTGAATATATTTAGAATTTCCACTACATTTGACAGATAACAAAGAAAACATTACTAATCCACAGATAATATTACCGTACTATATAGGTTATTCTAATATAGTTTATTTAAATATATGGGAAATAAATTATGAAACAAAATATTGCAGAAACTTTATCAAACGCCCATTTCCAGAACGAACTAAAACCTAACCTAAATTTATTGCCACAAAAATGTCAATTAGGTGGTTATCAATAAAAATTTAAAATCAACCAAGTACGCAATCTCTGAAAATCTATTTACATACTGTAGGAGCCTAAACATGCTACACTTGTGTCTTAAAAACGACCTAATTGTAAATAGCATTACATTAAAACATAGCTTTTAATAACAGCCTTTAAGGTTCATTTTTGTTCTTTGCCAATTATACTTGAACCATATTATTTTCAGATTTACATTTGAACACGAATTTTGGCCACTAAAAATTATATTTTACTAAAATTTTAACAAGGGCGGTGAAGCCTTATTTCTTATTTTTGTGTTTATTTATTTTGTCTTGCTAAAGTAAAATGTTTCTGTAAGAGATAACATTGTATTCTTTAACATAAATAAAATAAATTAACTACCTAATTATTACCAAATCTTAATTGATTGAAAATTTAGGTTAAAAAGGCAGCTTAAATTTAATAATAATAATAATAATAATATTTAATCACAAATATCTACAGTTGTGAAATAATATATAAACAATACATTTTAGGAAGCATCTTTTTCTCCTCATTTATATAATTAAAAAAATAATTTATATAGTAAAGTAGGGTATATGCGAAAGTAATAAAAATACGTATAACTATAAAAACATTTTTTTTATTAAATTACAGTCAATTTTGTTTTTCAAATTATTTTTTAAAAGTAAAATCAAGTGAACTTGATAAATTTTATTAATTATAATGTAGAAATTTGTGTATTTTTATATTTATTTGGAAATGTGATAGTCAAGCATAGAAAATGACAACTATATTAATTAAAATTATGTTATGTTATTTTACCTGACATTATATTTATAAAAATTAAATAAATTCAAGATTTTTCTAAACTGTGTTAATCTGTTATCATACCGGTAAGTAATAAATGTTTAGTGATTACCACCAACTAACGTTGTTATAAAAATTTCAATGGCAAAATATACTTTTTAAAGGATTTTAGTCAAACATTGTATACTCCTATTTTAATTAATACATTTTTTTAGGAGCCGGATATATTTTTAATTAAAATGAAAGAACTAACAGTACAAATATTTCTCTTCTTTACTTATGTTGAGTTCAGAATATTGAGATAAAACTAATACAAGTAAATAAATATTCATCCTTTAATGAAATACGAGATTCCAATGACATATTACGTTGTTTTTATTGAGTGCAAACTCGTTATGATTTTACAAAGAATATTATATTTTCATTGACTTCAGTTGAATATAAATTTGAAATAACTCCTAATACCCTTATAATCCATAACTCATACTCTAGTATTTCAATTTAACTCGCATACTGTGGACAGAAATATTAAATCGTTTAAATCTACTCTCTTTTGATTCAGACGAAATGAAAATAAAAAGACCAACTCCCCAACTAAGTCAACCCCTCTCAGCATAAAAAGGGCCTACGAGGGGTGAGTCGGACAAGTTATGAGTGCAGGGGGCGGTTGGAGGTTCATAGTTGGTTTGTGACCGTGGAGGGGGCTCGTGATAGATCGTAAACCATCGTTCGCTGTCGGTAGGGAGGGATGGAGAGGTTTTGTAGTCAGTGCTAACTGCTTGCTGGGCCAGTCTTGTCTGATGTACCGTACGCGGTGGTTAAAGCGTTAGTTTCTCTATTTCGTTCGCGTAGCTCGACATATATAATATATTTTGAATAATATAAAGTCTACAGAGTGTTAATATATTAGGATATAATCCGATATCGCGGATTGTGTGTTTGAGTTATTTGTTATTGTGATAACGGCAGGAAATGTACATTTTCTGTCAAAATACCCGCTTGATTGAAGTTTTAAATGAAACCTCACATTATATAGTGTAATCAGGAATAGTGAGAAGTGCAATACGTTGTGGATATATAAATAAATGACGGTACTAGTATTATTTTTAAGTACTAAACAGATTATAGTTAATTTATTGCGATAAACACTATTTTTATTATGTTCTTAATAATAAAAGTATATTTAATATAAAATTCAACTATACAAAAAAATATGTTGTATATATATTATATTATTCTAAATTCAATGCCGTGAACTAGTTACAAATATAGATATTAATCTGAAATATGAAAATAATACATCTATTACGTGCATACAAATATTAGTATACATAGTTCATAGTGAAACAAACATTTGCTTATCTAGTCAACATTTTTTATCGTAACTGTAATACAATATGAAATGAGTGATTAATATGGAAATAACAATGAATTACTATCTTATATTAATATATTTAAGTTATGGGGCGGTATTCGGAAATTCAGAAGAGCCTACGGTACCGCCCCTGCGGTATGATGCTCCCGACGATTGTCAATGGTGGATTCGTGAAACTGCAAGTGTCAATTCGGGCGGTGACGAAGTAGCACTTAGTTGTAAACTCAGGACTATTAACAGTGAATTCGATACTACTAACTTTAGTGTAATACCATCCGAATATACTACTTCTCTCAAAATTGAATGCAATGAACTGTTATTATCTAAAAGTTCATTGGACAACCGAAGTTTTGCTCATTTAAGCCGTCTCCGTGAGTTGATTTTAGATTACTGTAAACTTGGTAAATGGCCTTTTGAAGTATTAACAGGTTTACGTGACTTGAGAAATTTGACAGTAAGGACACGTAACACAGAATGGCCTTCAATGAGTTTAGAAATAGCAGCCGATAGTTTTATCCCAGTCCGCCAATTGGAGCGCCTCGATTTAAGTACGAACAATATTTGGTCATTTCCTGATAATATATTTTGTCCAATGACAAATTTAGTATATTTAAATGTAAGTAAAAATCGACTACAGGATATTAGTGACCTTGGATTCAGAGAAAAAACGCCGCCGCCTCAGCCACTAATTAGTACCCAAGAGGAAATCGAACCCGAAACAGAAGGTAAACCAATAATCAACCCTTGTACAATGGACATACAAATCCTTGATACAAGTTGGAATCATTTTGTTTTAATGCCTATGAATGGTTTCAGTGCTTTACGTCGTTTAAGGGAACTTTATATACACGATAATGAAATATCAATGGTAGCTGATAGAGCTTTATCTGGCCTTAAACAACTGCAAATTTTTGATTTATCAAATAATAAAGTCGTTGCTCTTCCACCTGAACTGTTTCGTGATTGTGCTGACGTCATTAAAGAGATTTATCTTCAAAATAATTCCATAAGCGTTCTCTCTCCGAGCTTGTTCTCTAACCTAAACCAATTACTCGCTTTAGATTTATCACATAATCAACTAACGAGCGCCTGGATTAATAGCGGTACATTTTCCGGTTTAATTCGATTAGTTCTTTTAAATCTCTCTCACAATCGTATTTCTAAATTAGATCCTACACTCTTTCACGACTTGTACACACTTCAGATTCTTAACCTGGAACACAATCTTCTCGAAACAATTCCAGCTGATACATTCACTCCAATGAATAACCTTCACACTCTTGTATTGTCATACAATAAAATTAATTATTTGGATGCATTGGCTTTAAATGGACTCTATGTTTTAAGTTTACTATCATTTGATAATAACTTACTGGAAAATATTCATCCTGATGCTTTCAGAAATTGTACTTCATTGCAAGATTTAAATTTAAATGGAAATAAATTGACGTTAGTTCCCTTGGCATTGAGGGATATGTTATTGTTACGAACAGTTGATTTAGGTGAAAATACGATTGCGTCTATAGAGGAACCTGGATTTCATGGCATGACTAATTTGTACGGCTTAAGATTAATAGGAAATCAGTTGAAAAATATAAGCAAGGAATCATTTTCGGACCTTCCGTCCTTACAGATTCTTAATTTGGCTAGAAATAAAATAAAATATGTTGAAAACGGAGCCTTTAATGAAAACAGTAAACTTCAAGCAATAAGATTGGATGCGAATCAGCTGACAGATATCAACGGTCTCTTCAATAGTATATCTAGTTTGTTGTGGTTAAATATTTCCGATAACCAATTAGAATGGTTTGATTATTCTTTATTCCCTAAAGACTTACAGTGGTTAGATATTCATAAAAATTTAATCCGTGAGTTAGGAAATCATGATGGGTTGGACACAGAGATTAAAATACAGACACTAGATGCTAGTTTTAACAAATTAACTCGTGTTACGTCATCATCAATCCCCAACAGTATTGAACTTTTATTTTTAAATGATAATTTAATAGTCGACGTTGAAGCACACACCTTCCTAAAGAAAACCAATTTAACACGAGTTGATTTATATGCAAATCAAATTGTCGGAATGAACCTAAGTGCTTTACTTTTATCACCTGTTGATGTAGATAGACCTTTGCCAGAATTTTACATTGGCGGAAATCCGTTTCAATGTGATTGCGGGATGGAATGGTTACAACGAATCAATAAACTCGACCATAGAACTCACCCACACGTAATGGACTTAGAAAGCATATATTGTAAACTATTGTACAATAGAGATAGAATGTACGTTCCGTTGATAGAAGCTGAACCATCGCAGTTCCTTTGTTCGTATAAAACACATTGTTTTGCCTTGTGTACATGTTGTGATTTTGATGCTTGTGACTGTGAAATGATATGTCCGACTAATTGCACTTGTTATTTCGATGGATCATGGTCTGCAAATATTGTCGATTGCTCGGCAGCTAGTTACACACAAATGCCAAGTAGAATCCCGATGGACGCAACAGAAGTTTATATAGACGGGAATAATTTTGGTGAACTTTCTAGTCATTCATTTCTGGGTCGTAAAAATCTGAAAGTTTTGTACGCTAATAATTCCAATATTGCTGCAATTTATAACCATACATTTAGTGGGCTACGACGTTTATTAGTGCTCCATTTGGAAAATAATCATATTAAAGAATTACTTGGTTTCGAACTCTCTAATTTAGAAAATATAAAAGAGATTTACCTTCAAGGGAATAAAATATACTACATCGACAATAGAACGTTTGTTGGATTACAACAATTAGAGGTACTTCGACTAGACGGGAATAAACTTTCCCAATTTGCAGTTTGGCAGTTCACATTAAATCCGTATTTAGTGGAAATTGGATTAGCTGAAAATCAATGGTCGTGTGATTGTAAATATTTACAGGATTTTCGAACTTGGTTTCAAGAAAACTTTTCTAAAGTTGTTGAAGCAAATAAAATAGCTTGTGTTGTTAATAACAAAACAAATACACTCGGTCCACCCATAAAGAACTTTAATGGAACCTATTGTGCATCTTTCACCGGCGGATCACGTGGTATAGTTGGACGTCATGTTATTGATGATTATTTGTCATTTTTCGTATTGACGTGCTGTGCTTTTGTTACTAGCATTGTATTAGTGTCTGGAATTTTCATGTATAGAAAAGAATTAAGGGTTTGGATTTATTCAAGATGTGGCTTGAGGATGTGTTATAAAACTACAGCTTTTGAGAACGAAGATAGGTTGTTTGATGCTTATGTCAGTTATAGTGTGAAAGATGATGCATTCGTACGACAGATGCTTGCTCCTGGATTAGAACAAGGAGAACCAGCATATAGACTTTGTTTACATTATAGAGACTTTAACGTCAGTGCGTATGTAGCTGATACCATAGTGGAAGCAGTAGAGTCTTCAAGACGAACTATAGTAGTATTGTCTAAACATTTTTTACAATCCGAATGGTGTCGTTTCGAATTTAAGTCTGCTTTGCACGAAGTGTTAAAAGATCGACGTCGTAGAATGATTGTGATTATGTTAGGCGATATACCACAACGTGATCTGGATCCTGATCTACGCCTTTACTTGAAGACAAATACGTGTATCGAGTGGGGAGATCGCCTCTTTTGGCAGAAACTGAAATTCGCAATGCCCGATATCAAGAAAAGCCCCTACAGGTCATCTACACGTCGTCTTCCAAGGGTACCTCCTCTCTACGAATGCAGCCCAGCTTTACCACCTCCGCCTCAGCCTCCACCAGGAAAAGTTCTACCACCCTTTCTTCACCACCCTAATAATTTACAATTATCAGCACATCGAGATTCTACTAGAAGAATACCTCTTCAACCTCTATGGGCGTAGCGCATAATTTACCACAGGTATGTAAAATTGGATTCATAAATATTGAAAGTTAAATTTTTTTTTTTTATTTTAAATAATTTTATATATTAATGCATGAACGAATACAATACTGTAATAATTTACACTTACATTACTTAAATATATAAGTGTCAGTGTGTGTGTGTGACACTTGAGGGAGAGAGAGAGAGAGAGAGAGAGAGAGAGAGAGAGAGAGAGAGAGAGAGAGAGAGAGAGAGAGAGAGAGAGAGAGAGAGAGAGAGAGAGAGAGAGAGAGAGAGAGAGAGAGAGAGAGAGAGAGAGAGAGAGAAAGGGAGAGAGGGAGGATAGTTTTAAGGTAGGCCTTAATTTTTGAAAGTTGTGTTCTATGAAATAATGTATTACTCAATCCATTTAGAAAAAAATTTAATATAATAAATTAATAATAACAGGAAAATTCACTTATTTTAATAACTTAACGTTAAACAAGTATTCCAAATCACAACGAAACTGAACATACTGTAACTTCAAATAAAGACAATTTATTTTCCTAAATAATGTTTAATGTTCTGCTACATCTAAATCATATTTTATATACAATATAACATCTTACAATGTATTCAATATCTATTACTAATTAACTGGAAATACAAAAAGTTAAAAACTGTAATATTTATTTATGAGACCCTTCTGTTATTATTGTTCTAATTTCCGTCATTATAACAACGATTGTTATAAATGTTCGAAAAAATATTTAAAAACTGATGATTGTAAATGTATTTAATTTATGAAGTTATGTGTATAAAACATAATTTTTTGATTAAATGAGGACGGACCAAATTTATTTATATTGACTAGAGATTTTATATCAAAGTAACAAAATCTAAAATAAAATGCCAGAATCGTGATCGAATAGAATGAATGTGTTCTTAAGTACAATATGTTTTTTAAACTGAACATGCAGTTCGTTAATTGTAATAAGTAACATTATCTGAAATAGAAGTTTTGTTGTGCTTTTAAATGAATTTTCAAAATTGTTTAAATTATTCGAATGCGAACTAGCCTATACCCGTAAATGTATAAGTTTTATTATATTCCTTGGATAATTTATATAATTTATTTACACGTTTTCAAACGTCTTTATTAACTTAATCTGATTGAAGATGTTTTGTTTGTAACTTAAATTTTATTAATAACTTAAACGATGCAGAAGTTATTGATGGAAGGTTTTTCTTGGTAAGTGATAAATAAGTTGCATGTTTATACATTATATTGAAGGATGGATACAATTCATTTCTAAAAAGAGAGTAAATTTATCAAGGAATAATATAAAGATTACGTTTTATCTATAATTTTTTTATATGACAGTCGCAGCTAGCAGTTAGGTTCTTTCTACTAATATAAATGAATGAGTATCAAACATCGATAGGGTAGTATATAGTAGGCTATTTAATACACAAAGTTAATTCTTTACACGTAACGATCAACCTATTATAAGTGATGAAAAGCTATTAATTTATTTTTTATTTACCTAAAATGTAATTTTATATTCTCCCTGTAAACAATATATAGGCCTAATCTACATTTCAATAATAAAACAAATTTAGATATTTCTCTTTCCATAAATTAAAACAAATAATAGCAAACAAAAGTTGAAAAAATGAAAATGAAAATATAAATTTCGTATCATATTATAAGAAACCATGGGTAAAAATAAGTGGTTAATACAACCTATCGATATAACTATAGTTGTATATACTTATCCGGGAGTATAACTCATAAATCATTGCACTAAATTGAATTTATCGTTTTATATTCTAATTCTTTGATTACATGAATAAAATTCATAAATATTGGTTTCAAAAAGAATATAACTTTAGGGTTTTAATTGTAACAAAAATTTATTTATTTAGTAATTTTTAAATAAGCACGAAACTATTATTAAAGATTATACATTGGTTAACTATGTGCTTAAATTCCATCAACTGAGATCGCAAAGTACCTAGAAAAGATAATTATGGCTTCTAGAACTCAATACATACGATAATTACATATTTATAATATATGTTTACGTAAATTCATCCAATAAGTGAATGTATTAGTATGTATAACGATTGTTTTTATCTATTTGTGTAATATAACTTTGTTTAGAGAGCGGCATTAACAAAATTATGGTAACCGTTTCTATTTTTATTTATATCTCTGATGTTTGTTATTATATAAATATACGTGTATTATAAATTTATGAAATTATTTTAATAATTACTTTTAATATATTTCTCAAAAATATTATTATCATAACCTAAACCTCCCTTATGAAATTTATTTGTGTAGACGTGATGTATAATTTTATATATATATATATATATATATATATATATATATATATATATATATATATATATAATAAAAATGTTACTTTTAGTTATGGTAAATTGTAATGTTTTGTTTTTATTATTTTAAACAAAAACTTAAACGGTCGCCTTTTTAATAACAATTTAAATAATAGAACTAAATTGACAATTTGACTTACATTTAATTTAAATTGTCAGCGCGTATAAACAATTCAAATTATATTGCAATAACATTATTCTTGATATCAGTACATTGGGAGTAGAAACGCAATTTAAGGCTTGTTCTCCCCACATAGCAATATCTCGTGCGTGGTCGTGTTCCCCCCATCCCCTGTCACCTGCTTCAGTTATTGCGATCCACTGTGCCCTGCATCTGATGGCATATAGCAATATTATTCCTAATATTTCTCTCCAAAAATACTATCTGGCAAGAGATAATACAGTTAATGGTTTTAAGTTATGAGTTCGAAGATTTTTCGAACTTTAGATCCTAATGTCGGTTTTGACATTTTTTTTTTTTTTTTTTTTTTTTTTTTTTTTTTTTTTTTTTTATACTATAAGGTCAACTGATTCTATTTTTTGTAAAGCAATTGTTATATCAAATTTAATAATTTGTAAAGTATACCTACACTACTTCTAACTAGTTTGTAGGCCTATATTGTAAAGTTTATAATATGTTAGTTATGTTGATATACTTATGTTTCCAGTATATAGAACATTACAAATCATGATAGAAAATAAACAATTAGAGAATATATTCTCAATTCAGAGTAATATTGAAAAAAACAATTAAATAATTTAATCATAATAAATTAGATAACCGTTTGTACAATTTAAAGTGGATTTTCTATATTTACCATTATTTCTGTTTTAAATACTTTTATTCAAATCAAAACCATCTCTTAATTAATACACACAAAATCTAACATTTTATATCAATTAGTTCTGCATGTCACAGGAAGTTGTTTAAGTTAGATCGTTCACATTATATCCAAAGTCGAATTTTTAACTATCGTATGTTTTCTCTATACAATGGATCTGCGTTTGGGCAGATCGTATATTTTGACTGTACATGTCATTTTACAGTTCTATAAAAACGCATCATAATTCTAATTTGGTAAATTAAATTACAAAACAAATTTGCTTTCCGAAATATGATAACATAATTAATATAAATTTATATTAAGTAAATGTTTAAATAACGGTAAAACATGCGAAAAATGAAAGTTTTATAAAATTTGGATTTTGAATGGTTATAATATCCCAAAAAACAATATTTCTGTTTGTTTTTAAAATGATTGTCTGCGACTTTAAAACTTAGAGTTCATTGCTTATCACTTTCTTCAGATTAATGCGTTACACAATTTTACAGACAAAACATGAATCATATAGATGCTACAAATATCGAGACTTATGGATAATAGGACGTAGGATTTTGCACCATAACAAAAATTTAAGTTTTAAGTGACAGTCATATTTTAAAAAATTATAAACATCTTTGACATAACAATAACGGTTTTTAGCATACGTCTGATTTTGCTTATATTTGTTTTAAATGTAAAAATGTCAATAATTACAAACTTAGTTTTGTATTTATTAAAAGTCCTTATAGAATGGACCTCTAATTTGGTAAAAACATTTTGTATCAGTCCTAATATTTATTTTTCATTTTAAAATTATAAAATACAACTACAAATCAAATTTACTATAACATATACATTTTATAAACATCCCCTATGAAATGTAGATTGCAGTTTTACATTATATGTGTCAAATGTTTACGGAACGTGTGAAAAGTTGTATTTTTGTACTTGCTTCACATCCCATTTTATCCTTACTGCAATGATAAGACATAGATTATTATACCGAACCAAATGTTTTCTAAGCTTAGTTTTATAAATTATCAGAGAAATACTCCTTAAAGTAGAGTGCGTTTGTCTCTGTTTAGAACATTCTCAATAAAACTGATATGGATATTTGTGAGTCATTTGTAATGACATTAGTTTGAAGTTAAACAATGTTTTTTTTCCATTTTAAGTCTAATTTTAATGCCGTTTCATATATTTTTTTGTGGGTTTAAATTATTACCCCCATCGTATTTAAAATCATAATCAATATTGATATATTTAATAATTTTAAACCAATATTCGAAATTAAAATAGTGTAAGACACTTTGAGAAAATATTATTTTTCGTGTAACAAATACATTACTTATTATCATAACATTCAGAAATTGAATAAGTTGTTACTGGTATGCGTAATTAAAGTAGGCTTAAATATATAATAATAACACATTATTCAAAACTATATCTTTAATATTTGACAGGATTATTTTTTCTGTTGTAAATTGTACAAACTCGTGCAACAAAACAGCATGACAGATGGTAAGGGTGGCACACACTAACGACTAGGGTTGAGGGTTAGTCTCATTCAATAAAACTAGACCATTAAGCTAGAGCCATATATCATACAGCAATAATCTAGTAACGAACCCACTTCATACACACATGGTTTATATTCGCCCATTGATGTTCTTACACTGGACGATGTATATTAAACATTTATCAGCTAGTGGCTACGAGAGAATCAAAAGTGCCGCAATATTAAGTCACCAGCCGTGACGCTAGAATAACTGATACTGTTACAACGGCTTTAGAGTATTGTTTATCTTGATGAGCAAGTTTTATAAAATTTAATTAATTATTGTAAAACAATTACAATATCTAAAGACGTATAGTAGAACAATATCTAAAGGCATCCTTATTTTGAAAGAAGACTTTCTTTACCTTAAAATTATAATTCTGAATTACTTTAGTTATACAGTTTGTATAAACAAATCTTGAAATGAAATGATTTTTGGGTCAAGCAAAACATTTTCAGCGTTTTATATAACAAAAGCTAGATTAAAGTAAAGTATAATACATACATTTGTAGTTTCGTGTATGAATACTATATTTCTAGTTCTGTCGGATAAACATTTGTTTTAAATTAACGCAGATATGACACGTTTTGAAATTATTAGTTTTACGTACCTAGGAGCTAGGACATTTACATACTAAAACCAGTCTGCGGAAATCGTTAAAAAGTACGCAATTAAAAACGTCTTTTATATTAACCAAGTCTAATTTCAGCTCTCTGTCTATTTATAAATGAAAAGAAAATATGATATTGGGTTTTTTGTAAGGAAGGTTGGTTAAAATTTTCATCAGATTATTTTGAAATGATCAAACCTAAGTAAACGAACAACAACCTATGAAAATTCAACTTTCTAGACCTCGAAATTTTTAAGATTAAATTATTACAATTACTCATATTTTTGATGACTTGATAAATAATGAGTAAGCGAGAAACAACTCATAGCTTTTTAGTTCGTTATATGATATTTAAAGTATCATAAAATCAGGGTTTCTACTCGTTAGGAAGGTCTTATTAGTTTCTGTAATGATTTTGTTATATTCAGAGTTTCAATAAACATCAATATAAATTATTTTAAATAGTGACACATACATTATTTATAAAATTCAAGTTTTCTATTTTATGCTATAGCTATACGTTGCACTTTAATTGCTAATAATACAGTACTCTAAGTGAAATTATCGTATTTGAGATTTTGTGGTGTTCAGGAATGTTTCTGGCAATTTTATATTTCATATTTTCTGTTAAAATAGTAGCAGAATCCTCATATAAAGTGAATCTCTATATTATTAAAAGTATTTAATAATAATATTATATATAAACTTTTGAAATTTTTCTTACTTTACAAAATATAGCATAAGCGTATAAGCATGTGTCAAGCCTAATTAATTCTAGAAGTAATTTTATGTGTAAAATTATGTTTAAAAAAAAAACGCAATTAATGCTTTTCTATAACAAAATTCTAACAAATAATGAACAATTCAATCAAATTATAGATTTACTATATCATATTTCCATTACATCTGCAAAATACAACGGATTAAATTGAAGATTCTTTGAATATCGTATACGTGGGGGGGGATCATGCTGAGTGTAAATAGCACAAGGGAAGTGAAGGAGATTCGGTTACCGAGACGGTGTCGTCTGATCGTTCCACCAAATACAATTTTCTGCTCCAACAAGCGACGAGTGCCCTTCTCAAACAAACTCTCACACCACCGCGTCGCCATAGCATCAAAGAGCATTTTTACTTTGATTAATTGCAAAAGTCTTTCATTTCAATCAAAAAAATTCGATCCCTACAACATCTTAATTATTTCGACTCAGGGTTCAAACAAAAGTCAGTCCTAATAGCCTAACAAATATTCAGAACGAAGTTACATCATTCTGATTTGATAATAATATATAATGTAGATGTGTTTTTGTCATCTCTCGCAAGCTATAACTACGTAATTGCACTTGTAATCTATAAAATATTATCAAAACGGTTGGCGTAATTAGTTTTGTGGTGACTCACTTTAAAAATGAGTTATGTTTCACCCACTTTGTAAATAATTTGTACTTTTTTAACCCATATGGTTATCGTGGATTTGTGTGGATTCGTTTACTTATGAATTACTCTCATGTTTTAAATATCGGTGTAAAAAAATAAATAAATACAGCCGTGAGTACTATTTTCTAATTTAGTTCTTGATTTGTGATGAAAAGTTAGTGTTTACTGAATGAAATATCATGTTAAAAATGTTTATTTTGTTTTATTTTTATTGTATTTTCTTATTACAAGATTTTTTTTTTTACTATCGATTTACAGGATCTTTAGGAGTCAGTTCTAGTTTATTCTGCTTTAAAGAGATAAATTATATAGGCTATCCATTGAGTGTTATTTCTTAAATAAACTGAAATTAATAATTTTTGTTAGCAATAAGCTGTTTGTTAATAATTAACAATTTTAGAATAATATGATATGAAGTTATGAATGTAACTGAAATAATACAGTAGTAGTAACTATATTTCATTTAATAGTTTTTTTCAGTGGCTTGCGTAACCCTCACAAAACGAATGATTCAGAATGAATTAATGTTTATAAATAAAATAAGTCGTCTTGTTGGTTTTATTATTCTGAGATGTCAAACTGTCAGTATATCCAAGACAACAGTTTAACAACGTCTTGCGTCAAGCCAACCCCTTAAAAAGAACTACCTTGGGGTTGTATTTTATATTTCAAACGATACCTTTTAATTTTTCCACCTTGAACTTAATCGAATTCATTATTATTATTATTAATTAAATAAGTATATTCTGTTTTCATATGTAGTTTCAATAATATTATATTCTGAGCTGGAAAGCGATTTTTTGTTACAGAAGTTTTTTTTCTTTTAAAATAGTAATTAAATGAATGCTAATAAACCATTTTTTTAAATTCAGTTCCAAAGGAAAGTTTAAATAGTTAAAATTTCACATACATCACTTCCAAAACAAAATGAAAACCTATAACTGTTCAGTAGTGTCATCTTGTATTTCCACGTTATTTCTGTTTAGTTTACTAAAATATTGTTAGCGTACTTTTTTTAAAAAATAGACAAAATCAGAGATATGGAAGTTGTATACTATACTAACGATCCTATAAACAGTAGTCCTGTGTGTTTAATATGTTCTAATACATTCAGAAAATGATTATTGTATACCCAATGGGTTTATTGTCAACGATACGATAAAAAAACAAAAAAGAACATCAACAAACATGATTTAAGAAGAAACGTAAATAATACCACAGCTAATGTAATCAAGGACACCACTCAGAAGAAGAAATAATTTGGTTTTGATATCTCGTTTATTAGGTTTTAACTTGGTTGTAAATATTGTGCTGTATCCATGTATGTAAATGTTACATTGCCTCTATGCCGAAACTAAAGCCTATCTTTAAACCAAGAATGTGTACAACAATATAATACTAAACGTACACTGCACTTGGCTAAAACCATTCCTAGCAAGAAACACAACAAATTATCTCCTTGGGTTAAGACTGTGATATACCATCATTAAGATCGTATTACATAGTACATACACATCAATCCAAATAATGATGACTATCTTTATTAGAAAAGGACTACTCGTAGGCCTCGGTAGTAGGTGTGCTCATACATTTGACATTCAACACAATCCCACTACTATTAAATTATACTTTAATTCACATTAGCCCATATAAGAAACAAGTTACTTTAATCCTAGTTAATTATATCAAGTCATAGAGGGCATTTCAAGATAAGAAACAATTTTATTTTTGTAACTCTGTTAAATTCAAACGGGATTCATAAAATAAATAAACTTGGAAAAAGTAAGAACTGAGGAGTATTTTAAAATTATGATCATGTAGAAACTTACTGGGAGAATGATTTAAAAAAATTACAAATTTAGTTATGAATTTCAAGTTGGTTTTCCTATGACTGCTAATTATACTTTTTTCACGCCACTATAATTAATACTTCGGAAATACCGCTTTGTTCCATTTCGAAGTAGAATACTTGAATTGATGGCCTTTAACGGTCAACTAACTATTTCTGTAAGAATGCAATTTATGCCTCTTTCTCGAGAATATATTTAATACTTCGGAATTACCAATTTGTTCCAATTCGAAGAAGCTTACTTGTGTAGATGGCCCTAATCGGTCCACTAACTATTTCTGTAAGAATGCTAATTATACCTCTTTCTCTAGAATATATTTAAAACAACGGAATTACCGCTATGTTCCAATTCGAAGTAGCCTACTTGAGTTGATGGCCTTTAACGGTCAACTAACTATTTCTGTAAGAATGCAATTTATGCCTCTTTCTCGAGAATATATTTAATACAACGGAATTACCGCTTTGTTCCAATTCGAAGTAGCCTACTTGAGTTGATGGCCTTTAACGGTCCACTAACTATTTCTGTAAGAATGCTAATTATGCCTCTTTCTCGCCACTATATATTTAATACTTCGGAATTACCGCTTTGTTCCAATTCGAAGTAGCCTACTTGTGTAGATGGCCTTTAACGGTCCACTAACTATTTCTGTAAGAATGCTAATTATGCCTCTTTCCCGAGAATATATTTAATACTTCGGAATTACCGCTTCGTTCCAATGCGAAATAGCCTACTTGTGTTCATATCCTTTAACGGTACACTAACTATTTCTCTAAGACTGTTCATTATCCCTCTTTCACGGCTCGAGCTTTAATAGGTACTTCGGAAATACCACTTTTCTCCAATTCGAAGTAGCCTACTTGAGTTGGTGGCCTTTAACGGTCCACTAACTATTTCTGTAAGAATGCTAATTATGCCTCTTTCTCGAGAATATATTTAATACTTCGGAATTACCTCTTAGTTCCAATTCGAAGTAGCCTACTTGTGTAGATGGTCTTTAACGGTCCACTAACAATTTCTGTAAGAATGCTAATTATGCCTCTTTCTCGCCACTATATATTTAATACTTCGGAATTACCGCTTTGTTCCAATTCGAAGTAGCCTACTTGTGTAGATGGCCTTTAACGGTCCACTAACTATTTCTGTAAGATTGCTAATTATACCTCTTTCTCTAGAATATATTTAATACAACGGAATTACCGCTTTGTTCCAATTCGAAGTAGCCTACTTGTGTAGATGGCCTTTAACGGTCCACTAACTATTTCTGTAAGAATGCTAATTATGCTTCTTTCTCGAGAATATATTTAAAACTTCGGAATTACCACATTGTTCCAATTCGAAGTATCCTAATTGTGTTCATGGCCTTAAACGGTCTACTAACTATAGCTGCAAGACTGCTCATTATGCCTCTTTCACTGCTCTATATTTTAATACTTCAGAATTACCGCTTTGTTTCAATTCACTTTATCCTATTTGTGTTCATGGCTTTTAACGGTCCACTAACTTATATCTGTATAACTCTTTTATATGCCTCTTACACAGCTCTATATTTTTTACTTCCGTATTAGCTCTGTTCCAATTCGCAGTAGCCTATATTGTTCATGGCCTTTAACGGTCCACAAACTATTTCTGTTAGACTGCTCATTATGGTGATTTTTCGCCACTTTATTTACTAATTGGGAATTATCGCTTTGTTCCAATTCGCAGTAGCCCTTTTTTGTCAATAACCTTTAACGGAGAACTACCCATATCTGTAAGATGCTGGTTATGCCTCTTTCGCTTTATATTTCATATTTCGGAATGCGCGCTTTGTTCTAAGTCATAATACAGTAGCTAAATTACCCACGTCTCG
This sequence comes from Aphrophora alni, assembly GCA_963513935.1. Taxonomy (NCBI): domain Eukaryota; kingdom Metazoa; phylum Arthropoda; class Insecta; order Hemiptera; family Aphrophoridae; genus Aphrophora; species Aphrophora alni. The sequence continues at coordinate 142,239,682 of OY740769.1, read as the reverse complement.
CAACTAACATTTTTATGTCTACTATATTTAATACTTCAAAACGCACGTTTTTTTCCAAGTCGTAATATCTTACCTATGCCCATGCCTTTAAATGGTGAACTGTTTTAAACATAATATAAAAATATATGCGAATATTAATTTGCATGTGAGTGAAGACCCCTACTCCTAAATTCCATAGCAACGGTACACGCGTTTGATTATAACTTCATAACAAACATTCATACATACAAACGAAATGTTGAAAGTTATTATTAATAGTTGATCCCACCTTTCTCAATTAACTATATACTTGAATATCCAAATTTAGTATTAAAAAAAAAATCTAAAATTTACCTTATATTTCATATATTTTTATTAAAAATAAGCCCTAGTAAAAATATATATGAATGTTTGTAAATAAATGGACAACACTCACATTAAACGTTGAGCCTAATTGGAGAACATTATCCTTTTGTCGGGACTTTAGATATTTACATGACTATTTCGCTGGGACACACCACTAAGTGGTGAACAACTATATGCGAACACAAATTTAGCAATTATATTCAGAAATACGCATTCTACCGTACTTGTGTGAGTAACGTATTATAATAACATGTGGTCTCTTTAATAGTCTTACGTTCATGTTTATTAAATTATTGAAATAATATAATGAAAGTTTTCCGAGTTTACGTTTTTAAATAAATATTTGTTTCGTATTTTTCTCATTCATATTATATGGAATGTAAGAAACCAACTGCAAATAGCTATTTATATTATTATTTCAATACGTATTAACTTATTCATTAAGAAAAAAAACTCATATATTCTAAGTTTTTTGTATAATAATATCACAATCAGAAATGTAACAGAATCGTGTAGGTTTTTTACTTTATGTTCTTTCCTTCCTTTTTTTAAAAAGTGAAGATTACCAAGATGTTTTTTGCCTTTAAATAATAATAATAACTTCTTCACGAATTTACCCTTTTACCTTTTAAGGAATAAACTCATTACTCCATCCATGACCATTCTTAACGCAATTGTACACACATGTGCCTTGAGTTTATTTACATTTAAACCTTCTGTGTTCAAACTAAGGCATTTATTAATGGTTATCATATACATGTCGCAATTACCTTCAATGGGTAGTAGATAGGACATAAACCAAGTTTCATTTGTCCAACTGTTTCCTTGGACTTAATGAGACTTCTCCCCCTTTACTCCGTGTTATTATTCCATCTTCAATACTACATGAAAATAAATTTTGTATTTACTTTACAGATTTTTTTTTAATGACCCTAACATTTTATTGAAAATCGTCGTTATTTACCCAGAGTTGTGATATCTATCAATGTGTCACCAGATCTGATATTCTACATAATCACCTCACCTACGTCCCTAGAATTGAAATCAACAGGATTGAACTGTGAGAGACTGTAAAATTCAATTGTAATTTTTATTGGCCCTAACGGAAACTATAGGAAAAGTTACATAACACACTTATGTGGCCTCGTTGTGAGACATAAACATAACTTTCATTAATAAGTTCCGCTTCGATTAAGAAATGTTTACTAACAGGTTTAAAAGACACCTTTTTCAATTATTTTACTGCTTCATTTTTATACCAAAATTTGTTTCTATATTAGGAATCGAACGTAAGTTTTGAATTAATGCATTATATTTTTATTTTTCTGTCACACCTAATTTTGGCCATCTATAAACGTTTTACATTAAAGTATTTTTAATCCAACTAAATTTATTACGATACATTGTTTCATTCCTAATTTTGTAATATAGAAACCTTGTAAAGTATTAAGGTGACCACGATACTAACAGGTTTATTCTTATAGTTTAGGGAGAAAAGAAAATAACTACACGTATATTGATTACACGAAAAATAATATTAGTTTCTTATAATTTCGTAAATACTTATGACTTTTTTAAAACCAATCAATTATGTCCATCTTTCAGGGTATTTCTGAGAACATAATTTTCTACACTTTCTTGCCCCATCATAATATAGCTTCTGATCTGCTATATAATTAATTTTTATTGTTCAACGTTTCATTAATTTGTCTTTAATAACATTAGATTTTGTAACTATATGACTGAATTAATAATTAGTTAATGTATGTAATATGGGAAAAGCAGTTCATTTTATTGACTTCGATTATGGTTACTAAATCAGTAGAAATCGCAAATCAGTATATATGTAACAGCTCCATATTAAATACATCGTCTATTTTAACTTTATTATTAACGTGAATGGCATTTCCCACAAATAATTAATTGGTTTTTAAATAAATGTCCATTACATGTTAATTTTGTAAAATATTAAAGTTCTTTCACTTTTACGTACTAGAAAATTAAAACGTGTAGCTAAACATCCAAAATTATCTAAAAAACCCTGCCTTTTTATCGACAATTAAACCTTTACATGTGACCTTTACTACTATCTCCTTTCCCACTATAGTTGTATGCTACGAAGCCAGTTTATAATTATGATCAAAAAATAGTTTTTCTTACACAAAATTGTATTTTATTTTTTCCTTTTTTAAACTCATGACAGACTCAACAACGTGTATTGTTTTCTTACGGTCTCAAAATAATTCTTTTTAAAGGAATTTTGCGTTATAGAAAATAATTTTTAGGATTGAATTGTGTTGCAGTACAAATTACATATAATATCTGCAGTTTTTGCACAACATTTCAAATGAACATGACTCATATCTATAATATTGTTTCTTGTTTAAATTGTAACAATCACAGAAATTCGTGTTATTATTGTGATCTATTGTTACAGAACTAAAAATAGTATAAGTTTTGCCTAATAAATCAAACGGACTCAGGAAAATTATGCAATAGATTTCTCTCAAAAAAACTAGTATGACATAAGTAAAATTTGCTTTTAATATTGAGCAAGATTTTTTCCTCATTAAAATTGGACTTTTTAACAATATTATTCTTGATGTTGAAACATTTTTTTAAAAATGTTGGTAAAGTATTGAAATATTTTAAATGCTACTATCTAATTTAAAAATACTAAATCTCCAAAATACCGAGATCTAATAATATGGGAGTTATGATTCCTTTAATTTATTTTCGATTATAAATCAATAGATATATTTTTGCTAAAGACCGTAGGTACTTGGTGGTATTCCATTTTAAATCAATTAAAACAACAATTGTTTTAGTATAAATCACAATATTTTAATTGAAACTTGCCGACCATGGTTTCGCTAGTTAAAGCATTGTCAAGGACTTTTTACAAACTAAAATAAATATACAAAACAAAGATATAACATAGGATGATAGCCGTTATCTGATACAAAGAATATCAAAATAACTTTTAAAGTGAATTTCAACTTATATCAACCGAAATCAGAAGCTGAGTTCATGAAATGCGTTGAGCGAGTCTCCACCGCTTTCAATCAAAGTAAAGAGAAGTACTCACGAATAAAAGCACTCTATTTGTCTAAACACTTTTACTAGCTTATTGCACTTTAAATAAATGGTGCAAAAATATTGCACAAACTTTCTTACTTATTTATTTCTCAATATTTAGATAAAAAGGTAACAACATTAATCGTCACCAAAACGTAACATCTTTCATCATCAATCAGAAAAGTGAGCAAGAATCAATAACACAGTATTCGTAAAATATATGTATATAACAGCGCAAACTTATCTTATAACATAAAGAAGTCCTCAGAATAAATTTTATTTCATTTAAATTTAGTTTTTATTTATGGCGGTTAATTAATTGTTTTAAAAATAATATCTGAACAAAAATACTATTAGTTGCGGTTTTACACACGGGTTTTGGACCTATAACCTCCAAGTTTCGTTAAATCTTGAACCAAATTGGTAGAGCCGCTTATAAGCTTAATATCGTATAAGATTTTAATTAGGTATTGAGAAACAAAAACCGAAGTTGTGTACCGTTATTCAAGAACAGAAATTTCTACAGATATTTATGACCAATACGTTTTGTTTGGTTATTTACAGGTCACACTTGAACAAAATCGTTACAACCGATTTTGAGATTTTTTTTAAAAATTATTTTCATTAGGCAATTATTTAAATTATAAGTTATTCTAAAGGAGTCCTGACATAAATTTAAAATATACCAATTTTTAAAAAAAAATGTTTTATTAGTTTGGGTTGTGACCACCTTCCATATGAAAAATGATAGAAGCTTAACAAATATAAAATAAATAAATCAATTTTTTTTTAGATTTGATAACCTCAAAATGGAATATGCGCAAAATCCAACATCGATATTTAGTCACATTGCATAACTGTTTCTAAAATACGTCTACCTTAAAAAGTAAATGTATGTCAATTCATAAAACAATGATGCAAGTTTATCACTTATGTCTAACGTGAGAAACTGGTTAACAATAGCATAGTAGTCTCTCATATGCTCTCGAAATAGTAGATAGATATTTTGTTCTGGAATATTACATGGGGTCTTATTTATGAATTTCATGGTATTTTTGGGAAATTTTAGTATTTGAATTGGTAAATCGACATTATATTTAACGCATCAAAACCAAAAATTAAGTAAAACTTTTTTCATTGAAGTAAGTTAAAAACTAATTTGCTGTTCTGTATTAAAAACAAAATTTAAAAGAAAATAGTTTATATTTGTACTTTAATAAATTTGATAATTCACTGATCTGTGAGCTAAAATATGGAATCTAAATTAAAATTGTACCCTGTGTTTAAATAAATAAAAATGATATACGTTTATTATAGTCCCATCGTTGCTTTAAAAAACATTAAAAAAAAATTAAAAGGGTAGTTCTATGAGAATTTTCATAGAATTAACATCATATAAAAATACAATCCACGCTTAACTTTTAATGGAAGAGTAAAATTTCTTTGTTCAACAGTTAAGAGCCTGTACAAAGACTAAAAAGAAAAGTTTTATAACAGCTTTAAAATGCGTTGTTAACCGTAGCCTACTCACACGGGTTTGAAATTAGCTGTAAAACTGTGAGAATATTCCGCAAGGTCTAATCTTAATATTTTATTTACATTCCTTGTTGCATGAAATGTTTTATCTCCAGTATAAAATACTGGGTTATTCTTATTAGGCAACTGTAAAGATAAATTCACATTGATTGTTTGTTGGTTATAATATTTTTTCATTTGATGTTTTTTAGGTTATTATTACATGTCGTTTATTGAATTATTCCTAATGGTTTTTTATAAACAAAACATTCACTAATACATAATGTTTTTAGAATATACTTTATATAAATAAATATTTTATGTTTTACCGTAGTAATTGCATGTGTCTTAGAGTATATTTTATCAAATCTCGTTCGCCTGTAAGACATATAATTTTTATAAACAAAAAAAATGCCATTCGGACTAAAATGGAAGATAATTAACAATGAAATAATAAAAAACGAAATTCATAACACAAACCGAAATTCCAAATAAATTTTTTCCACTAATTGTGTCAACTATAAATAAAATAGTAGTGAATCATTTCTGATTGACCTTTGAACACTATGTGATGTTATGTATGTTCATCACTTTATGTAGCGTGTTGGATCATATCGCACGGATAATATATATTGGTAACTTTTTGTTTGAATTCATTTTAGTGGTACAAATAAGTATAAAAACAAAGGGTGTAGAAAATGAGCACATTGTTACGGAAGGAAATAAAACAAGACTACTATTCGTAAAAGTGAGTTGCATAATAGTAATAATAATAATAATAATTTATAAAAGTTGTCTCTTAATTCTATGAATTTATTCACGTACAGCCTCCATGTTTATTATAGTATCTAGGTTTAATTAATAGTGTATTAGTCAATTTCGTTTAAAAACTAAGCAGAAATCCTGTACCATAATATAGCTTTAACTACATATTTCCGAGAAATATTGGTCTTGGAAAATATAAATTTAAAATAATGAGGGATGAGGTGGAGTTGCTGCTTGGGGTGATTACACTCTAGGCAACAATCGCTAATTAATTATACACTGTGTTCTGCCAGGCAGTACCATGAACGACCTCAGCGAACTTTCACGACATAAAGAGAAGGAGTCGGGCCACAAGGAAAAATTACATTTAATTACTTCTACCCTCTAAATGAATATGTCATATGTTGTTTTAAAAATATATCTTTCGTTTCCTACAAATTAATAAGTTAATTATAAAACATATTTACGTCAACGTTATTTTACGTTTAATAATTGTTTTAACACTTTAATGATAATTCCTATCTTTAGATTAAAAAAACATGAAACAAAACAACACGAAAAGTAATATCCTACATAAATATATGAACAAATTACATAATATGTTATAGAAATATATGACAAATTTAGTTTAACTGTTATTCACTGCAATCTTGAATCTTCGAAGTGATATGGTTTCTTTATTGTATCAATCAATATTAATTCTTAAAAAATAATTTGTTGTACAAAAACACTGCATAATCTTCCCCCCACTTCAGTATTCGAAACCAAACTTAAATAAAAAACAATGTATACTCGTGGAAATTTATAACTAAAGAATTAATTATGAAATTAGACTCCATTAGAAAAGTATATGTGCTAATTTTTTGTACCTATTTATGTAGAATGTTATTGTGTATTACATGTCTATTACCATAACCACTCAATTTGTTAATTTATTAAAATGTACATTATTCAGTTATTTTGTTTTACACAAAGTTTATCACAACATTTTGACCTCTAATTTTATTATACAAAAAAGATAGAAATCACTGTCCAATTATGAAATATTCAACTTTTAGGATTTCGCCCGTAATTTTTTTAGTACCTTTTTTTTCTTCTTTTTTTTCTTCATTAATTCCAAATTTTCTAAAGATATTTACCGATTCGTTTATTTAGTTTCCAAAGGGTCTGAATTTAGACTTATTTCAAAGGAAAAAAACAATTTATTTTTTATATATTAGTACCTTAAACTTTGAAGATAAGATTTCTAACTTAATTTGTACCCACCCTGTCATGAGTCTCGGTTTGACAAAAAATGTGGTAATCCACATGGTTCACATGGGGTCTGACATTGTTGTTAAATCACTTTACTCAGAATATTTGAAATCTGACATCGTACAAAAAATCTAAAAACTTTTTTTGTCGGTAATACATAATTTTGTCTATTATATTATGTGTATTTCGTAAATTAAAAACAGGGTCATAGCTCAATATTAACCAGAAGAATCTCTGCATTTGGTTAGCGAAATAAAAGTATAACAAAATAGAAATTGTATCATGCTCTCTGTTGTACATCTGATACTTTTATGCGATGTGTTTTTGAATTTATATCTTCGGTTTTTAAAATTGTTACGTACGGAGTGCCAAAAAAAATGAAAAGGTAGGTTATATTTTACGAGCTAATAAAAAGTCTATACAGTATTTATTCAATTAGTACCTGCTTAATACTTTAGATTTATAAAAAATATAATACCATTACTATAAATTACAGTATTTACAACTAAATTAAAATGTAAATAAATAAAATATTTATTAGCATTTGGTTTGATAACATATACAAATTATCATTTATCCAGCTTATTTATAAATACATTAAACAATTTGTTACCCAATTAAACAATTTATGTGATATAAAAAATATAATAAAAAATATATTAGGAAATTAAAATATATTGACGAATTAACAGCCGGCATTCATCTTTGATATGCATTCATAGCTATCGTTTCATGACAGTCTATACACTAAGTAGTATCCAAGATTAAAAATGAAGTATTCAGTAACAAAGAGATCTTGGTTCTTTGTTGTTATTTTATAAACAGGCTTACGAAATGTACTAGCAATTTTAACACGTTTACATAATTACATGATGGTGAAAATAGAAACAATTTACTTGACTTATGTCGCATAATGTAAACATCATATAGGCCTTACGCATAACACTTCTATCTTTGATGGGAGGGGCGCATGGATGGGGTTGAAAATGCAAGTTTATAAAATCAATGCAACATATGTTGGCAGTGACACATTAGACAAGAAGGTTTGCTTTTCCAGAGTTAAACAAGTTGCCAAACATCTGACCTGCTGTATCTCTGGTACAAATGTATGCCTACAACCACATGCTTGTGTTGAATAGTTTGATCTAATACCACTTAAGTTTTTACCAATGATAGTAAAATTAATAATAAAATATTTAAATCATACATAGTATTAAACTAATTTATACTTACAAATGTATTGGCTGAAATAGTAGGAATAATTATAAATAAATATAATAAAATACATATCAGTAGTATATGTTGCGATTGAACTATTTATAAAGTATTTAATTGACAAATTAAAATAGTTCAGTTATACAAACTTCCAAAATTAATATAACTTTTATAACCTCTCCATGACAAAATAAAACAAAAACAAACAAACAACTACATATTGGCAATATACCAATGTATTTTACAACTTGCTCGTAGGCCATTTTATTATTTGCGTTTCCTCTTTGCGATATTATGATAATTGTGTGACTAATCTATACAATTAATACATTTTACAAAGTAAGAATTGTATGTTAACAATTTTAATATTAACGTATTTCACTGCGGTGAAAATTTATCAATATCGAAACAAAATGTTTAGACACTAAAATTTCAACTTAATGTAAACAGTGTTCCATTTAAGGACAAATTTTATAAAAAATACATTTTTATATGCTGTTTTTAATATTTTCCTCATTTATTAAGGTACAAATTCTCTAGCATTATTTTCAATAAAAACATCTGCCTAATCCAAAACAATCATTCATCCTGCCGAAATATATAATATTTCTCTAAATTTAATTTATTAACGGCCAATAAGTTGTTACCAAACCATACTTGAAACCTAACAATTTTGTAACTTTAATTGATTCCTTTTTTTTCTCATGCAATTGATGTTAAAGTACTAATTATGAAGTATATGTTATATAAAAATAATAAATCCTAGTTTTGACGTCGTTTCTACTAACCGTCATATTTCTAAAATCTTAAAATTGAGGTTATTTTAGTAAAGAATTTCTATGACTTGAAGAAGTACAATTCCTTCATAACAAACATTTATTTTATATTAATGTAATTTTTTTATTCCATGTTCAACATCAAAAACTAACTCAAAGTTTGTTTGTATGTTTAAGTATGTATTTTGTAGTGATTTAAAAGTGTGTAATAGGTAGAAAATAGGAAAGATATTCCTACAGACTTAAGAAGACTCTAATAAGCTTAGAATAAAGAACGAGATATATGTTTCCCTCCCTTGTTGATTATTAAACCCCACATCTCTATAACGTACACGTAAACAAAATAGAGAGAGTAAACAAATTTATATCTCTATACATCACTCATGTCAACAGAACTATTCACGTTTAATGACTCTAACAATTCAAAACACAATAAACACAATAATACTCCTAAAAATATGTTACTAGTTGTCTCCGCAGTCCAAGAGTTGTAGGAACTCTTTATCGCCGAATACAGTCGGATTCGTCATGCACAGTACTAAACACAAACACTGAACAAGCTAAAGTTACAATAATATGCTCTTCCTTGTACATAGTTATTGTTAAAAATTATCTTTGCCAACATACATAACAACCGACCGATCTATTCTATACTGAAGTTTCAAAGTCTGTCAACAGGCAATCATTTGGGAGTATTAACTGATTGCAGTAATTAGCAAGTTTTACCAATTGTTTAGATAGGAATTAAAGGGAATTCTATATTCTCAAGTATATTTCGATATTACAACGACATTATGTATTTATCAATAACATAGATGGTAGATAATTGAAACTTTTTTAGATTGAAATAGTTTTAAATATACTTCTCTGACTCTAATGTTTGAGAGCGTGCACTATGTGATATGTATCTTAAAATGTGATCTTTAGATGTACCGATGTACTAGTTTTTTATACTCTATTAGTTGGTGAAACTCTAGTTCGATTCGTGACTATATTTTGAACAAACGTATCAGTCAATTTATGACACACGTTAAAAATAAATAAATAATTGTTCGTAAATTAATTAGGACTACAAAATGTAACACATTTAAATACAAAGAAAAGTTATATATATATCCATGATTTTAGACCAAAATGAACGAAATAGTTTAAAATTATTGTATAATAGGCTAATATTGTAATAACAATTATACCATGTAAATACTCGTAAACACTATAACAATTATAGGTACAACAATTAAGCATGACTATTATCTTTATTGTCTGTTCAATCAGAAAACTGAAGCACTCGTGAACATTCAAACCGTTCAAGAACTTAGAATACATACAACGTATTCAGTTTCTTACATCCCTTACGGTATGTAGACTAATAGTGAAGATTAATAATATTTAAACAAATTCCCCATACAAATTTTTGTTAATTCTTGTCGGCACTAATTACCCTTGGAAGCTGTAAATAACTATGTATAAACATAACTATGATTCATGGTTAACTATTTTTTTTTTCTGTTCATTCCTCTTAAGATATTTAACAAAAATATAAATCTATAATTTCATTTCTAATAATGTCCTGACACGATCAATACTATCAAGACCAAACCCATTAACCTAGAAATATGAAAGTTGGGAGTATTAACTTCCATAAAGTTTAGAAAGTCTAATAATCTTCTACCCCTGATCGATTAAAAGACGGACAATGTTTTCTGTATTGCTTAATATCGTCAATGCAGATGAGATATCGACGACTTGGTTTCCGATATTGACTGCCCACCATACAAGTAACCAAAAACATAAATCCCAATAATTTACATTACAAAACAAGTGTCTACTATTGATAGACACATTGATATCTAATAGAAAAACTTAGACAAATAATTATTAAATTCGCGTAATCTATTATACAAAGAAATGTTAGAAGAAGTGTCACAAATTCAATCCCTAAGAGGGTTGAATGGAGTAAACTTTATTTTCACGGAGTCCTTCATATCTGAAAGATAGAATAAAAATGGATTAAATACCAAATGGGTTATTCATGTTGGAAAATTTATTTTTCCGGGCTCTTCATTATCTCTTACACATGTTGATATATCTAATTTTATTTTTAATTGCAGAGTTTATTCATATTCAATTCCTAAAATTAATTTATTTCATACAATTTCTTTTTATGCATAAAAATATAGATACAAATATTAAAAACATATTCCAAATGATTCGTCAACATCTTGCACTAACCCCAGGAACTTCAAATACGAGATTAATACGTTTATTTTGTCACAACCTTCTAACAATGGACATCTTACACTCTATGCATACAATAAAATATTAGTTTATTATGAGTCTAGTCCTTCTCATTAAATATGTTGATCCGCACAACAACGGATATAAGAGTGAGTGTATAAATGTAAGAATGAATATTATCGTCTTTTCTTGGTTGCAAGAAGTTTATTCAGTATTTTCCAATTTGATTGTAGATCTCTTAACAAGTTATCTTCCACTCTCTACGCATGTAGTGTTTCATTAAACAATCTGCATCAAATGAACATATACGAAGTGGAAAGTGCTTTCCGAGTGTAATATGTAGAAAATATGAAGCAGCTGTTTTTGTTTAAGTCGCTTTAAGAACTCCCAAATACTTTGTGACTTTTTGGACGAACGTGACAACTAAAATACACCGCACACATACGGTAACGTTGTTGTAATATTTTTTAATACACTCAAATTGTGATTCATAAATGTACGCAATGCTATACAAATATTCTAGGTTTTGTTTGCTAAAGTTTATTCAGAATTGTTTTTTCAATTCTATATGATTGCTTCTACAAAGCTACACTTATCAAAGTTTACATATATACATTTTTTAAATAAATGTTTCTACAAAATGAATAATTGAATATCCCTTATATGATAAACATTGTTATAATGTTTAAAAATGCTAAATAATTCATCACTACCTGTTCATAGTCTTCCTAATTTACGTTGCCATTTCACTGCAGCAAGTTTATATCAACATTCAGCACAGTTATCCCCTAACAATGTATTTGTTTTAAATTATGAAAATAGGGCGTTGAGAATTGCGGCAAATATTACAATTTGACATTTAGCCAAATCATGCTGGGAGTCGGCTCTAAAAGGAATGAAATGCCATTAAAATAAAGGCTTTCAAGCTGAAATGGTAATAATAATAATATTAACATAAATACGAAGCAATTGTTTCTTCATTAAATAGAGAACTCCTTTTAACTGTTTGAAAATGCGCATACAATTATACAGATTCAGTTGATGTATATATTACAAGTTATATCTCTGAATAAATTAATAACGTGCCAAAATGGTTTATTTTAAGATAATTGAGTGAGTAATGATTTTATTAAATTTTACAGCTTTGTCTTAATATAAACTTCTACGTTAAATTTTACTTCGTACTTTACCGACAGTATGATGACTTTGTACACATACGTGGGTTACCCTGCAATAACTCTCTAACTTACTTTCCGACCGCTTTCAGAATTCCACGGTAGATAAAGGGTTAAACCCTCACCTCAAGCCTATATTGTAATGACCCTTTTCCTTTCCATGCAAATAACGATCTTGTGCTATAGTAAAGTATGATAAAATTCCCCTTCAACACAATTAGCAAATTAAGTTAGTAAAAGATATATTATCTTGATAAGAGTTTCTGTCTATTTATTAAAAATAAATTAATACTACTTCTATATATATAAAGAAAACACTATAATAGAGAAATGTAATATTTGTGTTAAATAATCGGTTTATAATAATATAAATTTAGAATATTTGAAAAGAAATAGATCCCAAATGTGGAATAATTAGAAATTAAGTTACATACTAATTATTATGTATTGATTATTAAAATAACTACAAGATTTATTGTATTATTTATTGAACATTTTATAGTAGGGTAGACCGAGGCACGGTGCTCCGTACAAATATTAAAAATATTCCAGCACTGTTTTATTTTGAATAATTTGTACCTATATGAGTCTTACTTACATATGTAATAAAACTATCAAACGTGAAACAGTTATTCTACGATATAATTTAAATAGCTTGAAATATTTTGACATAGCCAAATTTTTCCCAATGCTTATCGTCTGGTTTAGAAGCCAATGGTTCTTTTACGGTATCAGCTAATACAGGACCACGAGTCTCAGCAATAGTGCTCAAGTTGGATATTATTTGGAAGAATTATTTTGTTCTCATGTGCTGCCTCGGTTTAGTTACATGAGGTAATGTTTCTTTATACTTGATACAATACATTCCTACAATCTTCTTTGGTATGTCAAACTCTCTACTAACTTCTATTATAGATCTATTGTATTGTTTAACTTGTGCCATAGTTACATCTGATATTATTCCTAGTTCTAACTTGAGTACTTAATTTCTACAAGAATAACTATAAAAATTTTCCTTCACAAATGTAAACAAACTATTTATTATGAATTAAAATGGGTATGGGGCCAATGTGCATCATCGTCATGTTCAGGGTCTAAAATATTTTCTTCTCAGACCATCAAAGATATTGAGTAGGCCTAACACTAAATTTTAAAATAATCCTCTTAGTATAAGCTTCAAACTTAGTAGCCTACTTACCTACAGAAATACCATTCTTGAAAAAAATTAAACGAACATATAAAAATATTATCCAAATTATCAAAAATACTTTACATCATCGACTATACTTTGACACTTGTGATTGTTCTGTGGGAGTATAGGGGAAGTGTTGCCATCTTTCCACTGATGCCTAGCACATTCAAGAGAATAGCGTGAATTAACTTGACTGGGAGAACGTACCCCGGTCTACTCTAATCTCGGGAAACATATTATAAATATACGTAATCTAAAAAGAATATCAATAAATATATTCTAATTCCAAAAAATTACCGTAAACTGTCTATTTAATACTCTTACTTACTCATAGATGCAATGATTTTAAGATTTAAGTGAGATTGTTAAATTGAATCTTTTATTACAGTGTGTTTAGTATAGAGTGGGATTACACCAAAGCCTTTAAATATGTTACGCATTACATCTGGCAGTTCACGCTATTTTATTGACATCCTAAAAGTGACCACTTGGAAATTAAAAGCTCTTAAGAGCATGGTAAAAACATTTTATTCTCATTCAGAATGTTACGTTTCTTTACAAACACTTTAACGAATTCTAATTCTCAACGCGTTTTGCTTTTCTGTTTGATAAGTACTATATTTTGAGAGATGTTAACTTTCATTCTTAAAACACTTAATTACACTTTTTATTTTGGTTGTGTGATATCATTGATTACAGCTTCTATGTTGCAAATTATTGGTTTATTTACCCATGAAAGTTATTAATATTTATGTGAAATGTTAATCACGAAAATAATAATTCGAAACGTCGTGTCAAACTTTCATTTTAATTGAAAGAAATGCTTTGATTAATGTTTGTGATTAAAAGGTTCACGATAGCTATGTCTAATTGAAATGACTTAAACTTGGAGGCCGAAAGGGGGAAATACGGTTCTAATATTTTATTTGAATATAGTATTTTTTTCTTAAGTAATCAAAGCCTAAAATAGACTAATTATTAATCATGGTCCGCGATTACGCATTATTATATGTAAATACTGTTTCAATTAAAGAATCATGTAATCATTGGAAAATCTGTTGTGATAATAATAGTGACTATTTATTCTGATTCTTTTCTTACTCTCTCTTTAAAAAAATTGTGCGAACTTTTGTTTGAGTTTAATATTTTGTTAGATAAAATAGCGAGCTATTATCAACAGGCCCAGAACTCCACGTAATTTATTTTTGTTAGAACGGTTAGTTTCAAAATACTACAATAATAGGAAGGTTACGAAAAGTAAACTCTAGTATTTTTATTGTAACATTTTTGTAATTTTATAATTCAGTTGAGGTAGGATTTGATAAATGTTTGTTGTATATGTGCGCTGGATCGAAACCCTATTAGTTAAGAATAGACAAATTCAACCACACTGAAGTATCTTTTAAAACTTTTTTCCCCTATCTCTATTTGGACGAAAACGAATGATAAATTTATATTAACAAACTAAATAACATGAAAGTCTAGAATAAAACGCATATTTTTATTAACTATAATATAGTGCATATATTTCTGATAGGTCATCTATTTCTACTTTTATATTATATATATTCAACTAGAAACTATTGACTGGCAACTGAAAATATAATCGATGATTTTGGTTTTGTTCATAAATCACTGATCACTAAATAAACGGGTGCGAAATGATTTTAAAATTTGTTAGGTAACATACAAGAAACATATTTTACCACTGATCTACAAACATAAATCGCTGTAATTTTAATTTGTATATATAGAGTTATCGAATAATTTGTCACTGATATATAATATGAAATAAGTGATCTATATGAAGAATTGTTATTATTTCTAAAATATTTGTTTGTATGTTTTTTTTAGTAGCAGCATATAAATTTTAACAGTAAAATGAATGAAACATTAATTTATTCTATATAAAGCTCTTTAGTTATTTTGACGAAATAGTTTATTAACATTTATTGTAGGTAAGATACTATTTCTGAGGACAATAATTAGTATATTTTTATTTATCGAACAATAAAACTTATATGTAAGTATGAACAATGTATATACTTTTATATTTTAAGCGAATGTCAACTAGTATTTTATTTGATCTAATTTATCTCTACAATATCGTAATATTAAATTAAAAAATAAATGAATATTATGAGATAATAATAAACGTTTGATAAACAAAATTATATGTTGAGACATAAACCATTTCCTTTGATATTATAAATTCTATGTAAAATGTCAATATTAACATACGTTATAAGATTATTTTATGTGTTCATCTTTCTACAAAATAGGAAGTGCCAGACGGATTGTAAATTCATGCTTACTATGTCTTTGTCAGTTTATTTCTTCCTTTGAGATGTGACACTGACAATTTGTTGCCCTGACTTCAGAGACAAGATTTCTTAAATTAGATGTGGAGATCTCGTATAACTCGTGGATAAGGAAAAGTGGAAAAGCCTTTTTTATTTTCATTCTAAGACATTGCGCAAAAGTTGCATATTATGGAAGTGATATGGAAATGATAAGTTGCGGAATTTATAGTCATTCCTTGCAAAGCTCACGAACTTTTGATTTATAACTTCATTCCAGTAGACTTGCAAAGATACTTAACTTTAATTCACTGTATCTTTTAAAGTTGTTCAACTCTTTTATCGTGGAATAGAAGAATTCGTAAAGGCTACATAAAGTTACAACACAAATCTTTAATTATGTATTAAATTAGATGAGAATAAAGTGATGAGGTAAAAGTGCATTTAATATACAAGTTGAGTAAAGTAAATGTGTTTTATTGAAAATAAAATTAATTATCATTTATCCCCATAATTGCTAAGTTAAAAAAAAATGTATTTTATGTTATACTGATTATATGTTACATACTTTAATTTATAAATATTACTGACAAGTGTTCTAATTATATTTTTACAAGATTGAAAAGATATGGATGTAAAATTATACAAAAATTCAAACAAATTGTAATATATAAAGATGAATGTTTTTTTTTTACAAATACAATATGTATACGTATTAACAAATTTTAGAAAAAGAAGTAAGTTATAGTATTCCCAACATTTTTTTCAAGTGTGGAACGAGGCCACAGTGCATGTGGAATTTTTATCAAACGAGAACTTTTTCAATAGGAGTTTACAGAAGACAGAACTGCTTAACATATTCCTTCAACGTGGCTCTTCTTTTACGCTAAGTTGTGGTTCGGCTTGTTTAGATTTTTGTTGTTATTGCGTTGCAATCAAGTTTTCATTTGCCTTGGTACGCTTTCAGAAAATTTATCCAGTGCTCCTGGACCTGGAGCATCGTCTCCCTTACAGCGTTGCACCTCTTCTATTATATATTATATAATCTGCTTGGTGCAGTAATCACTTTATCCGCTTAACAGCAGTTAAATTTACTACGTTAGGTTGATGTCAAGCCATACTTCCAAGGATTTTGTTAACATCATTCATCGAAGTGATTGTCACAGTATAAGTTATCAAATGAATATCATTTGGGATGCGCCAACTCATGGGCAGAACTATTCCTGTCATTCTGCAGATAGGATTAGACTTTGATATTCTAGCTAAATGTATACCTGTATTGTCCGTCACCTGTTAGAACCGCTTTGAACAAGCTTGATGTTTCGCTCGACTGTGACAGAAATCCACCGCGGAGTGGTAACCCTTGCTTCGATAACTTCTGGTAGTTGTAGCTTTAATAGCCTTCCTAAGACTTTCCTTGTTGTATCTAGCTTATAAAGCGGTTTTGTACGCTTACGGTAACAAGAGCTGTATTTATTTTCTCTTTTTTGAAACTTCCGATTTGTCAAACACCCGTTGTACGTATTTAGAAGTAGCTGAGGACAAGAACGAACTAATGATAATATACCTTCAGTAAGACTTCCATTTGGTACAGGATACAGTCTCCTCATTTTGCATCGATTGTGTAGCCTGCGTGAGCGCCTCCTCTGTAAAAATTGGGATCTCCTTCAATTTAATCGCGCGGTGTTTGTATGAAGCAATATCATCATCATAAAGGTTGTAGAAAGTACTTCCAACTCTTTTATATTTAAGTATTTATTTATATTACATACAATTTATTTTGTTATTTGGTTTCTTAAGCGTATAATTGTTTAAAAAAATCAGCCATTCAGGGTACACTAAACGAGTATGTGTGTTTATTCTTAATGTATTCTAGGGTGACGCACACGATTTCATTTAGTCATCGATTAATATTCTTCTCTTTCATACTTCCTATGAAGTGACTACATATACCAACATCTGTTCGCTCTTCCGACTGTGACTGTATTAGTGTATTCGATATAAAAGGAATGTCGAATATTTTACCTTATTTTTCCTCTTTTTCAGGGCAATGATATTTGTTTTTGTTTTTGTTTTTTTGCCTTAACTAAAAAAAAATAAAAAATTAAACCCTTTTAACTCAAATATTGCTTAAAAGGATAACTAACATCAAAAATGATTTTTTTTATACAAAAATATTATTTTATCATTACAGGCTTGCCTTTTAAGTTGCTTTTTTTAAGATTTACTTTTATTCGGTACAGTTTTCTCTAATTTCCATTCATCCCTTCTATTTTAATTTTTTTAAATATCTGTGTAAACTAATGAAATATTAATCTACTTTTTGCATCCTCTTATTGGCAGGAGGTATTTCACTAACTCCGCACGTCTGAAAATCAACTATTAGAGACTAAAAAATATTGATTGTGTTTATTTGTTATGATACGATAGAGTATAACAGTAAAACATTAGGTTAAACATTAAGGACTTATTTAAACCCAAGCCATTCTATTTACGACTTTGTCATAGTTTCTTATTTATGTTTCATAAGTCGTTTTTAAGTCTTCACTTAATTTATATTTTTCAGTAATCTTCACTTTACAAGTCAATTTACTTTACAATAATTTTTATTTTGAATACATGTTTCTCTAATTTAATTATTTTAATTTGAAAAAAATTACCTGTGTAATATATTTAATAAAAAACAAGTTTAATGTAATAACGGAAGCTTGACCTCAACATAATAAAATCCTGCCTTTAATAATAATAATCATATTTTGTGGAATTTTTTAAAACAAAATAAGTTACTATCTCTTCAATTAAGTCTCTGTAATACATATATGTGATATGTTCGTAATTAGTTAAAATTAATAATTTTATTTGTTAGTTAAATATTAATTGCTTAAATAAAAATTTATAGAATATTCTAAAACACAGTATTTCCTTCTTTTGTTCAAAGCGTTTAGGTAGGTTTTAAGGTTGTCTATTTTAATATTTGTTCGTAATCTTATTTTTATGATTATGTTCTATGTTTTTTATATATTTGTCTTTGCGTGTTAGTTTTTACACCCTCAGGAGCTCAATTTAGTGAGTACGGGATTGGCCTTTCTGAAGGATCCTAGCTACATCTACACCTTCTTTCACGTAGTGTCAGGATAGAGTATGTCTCTCTCTCTCTCTCTTAAATCTTAAAGTATTTGATGGCTAGGAATATTTATTTTATGTTTTCTTCGAATTACATATTAATACTTAACGTATAATGTGTGTGTGTGAACGCCCGCACGCGACTTGCTAATATAAAAAAGACGATATTTATGAAATATAAAATATATATTCACTTGTTTGAAAAATAAAATATTCAATTCACAATGTAAGCACTAAAAATCTATCATTTAATTGGTATGGAATTTAATTGTTTTCAGGTCACTAAATATTAATTTTCTCTGTTCCAGGTCATGGATGGATGGTGTTGTGATCATTGGGGAATTTTCTTAAGAAGTCAGATGAAAGTTTCAAGTTACTAAAGTTCATTAATTATAACTACATTATAATGAACACAAATATACTGTGTTGTTATGATATCGAGATATTGTCCTATATTAGGGCTCTAGACTGGTGGTGGTATTGTACTGCCGTCAGCTTCTCAAGACGAATTACTTCCTATTTACAGTTATATTGTTTTAGGTTAAGTTACCAAAGAACATATACTATAAAACAAGTTTTTGCCTGATTTTATATCTATGGATAAGATATTCTTTTTCTTACAGTACATTATTCGTTCGTATGACTGTAGCTTTTATTATCATAATATAGGATGTGTGAACATTCTAATGTAATTAAAAACATTTCAAAATTTAAAACAATAATTTTATATATATATAATTTCATCTGGGTCATACGTCTGTAATACAGATGAGAATATTTAAAGTGGTTATTTAAATTGTATTATGATTGTTTAATTTTAGAAAGGTTTTGAAAACTTCTTTATGTATACAAAAATTTATCTGTTTATCAGAGATTTAAAACAATAAAAACCTTTGAGCATTAATATTTGATATATTCTTTTTACATGAAATAGAAATTATATTTTCTGAATAATTAGTATAATAATATTTATAATTAAATATATTTTTAATAATTAATTGTTTTATCATTTTGTAATTATATAATAAGTACATGCAAGATTAGAATGTTTCAAATAACTAAACACACACACACACACACACACACACACACACACACACACACACATATATATATATATATATATATATATATATATATATATATATATAATAACCAGAACAGGGTCAGTACGATTATTTCTTCAATTAATTTTTATAAAAGCTCTCCAAATATTTATTTAACTGATACAAAAATTCAACTTTAAGGATCTATTACAAAATTAAATAATTACAAAAAGAGTAAAATTTATCACTACTGTCATTATAAATATGATTCATTAAAAACACAGTCTTTTTCCTTGGAATATAACGTCGAAAGCATGACACATCCTTCGACCCAGATATCAAATTTTTAAAATATTGATAATTTTACTTACGAACAGAAAAGAAAAAAAATCATTAAAAAACAAAACGTGTATGTTTGTCGATACATTTCTTTCTTTATTCAGAACCAATTTTTTTTTTAAAGTTTTTACTTCATTTATTTCCATTCTTATTTGCTTAACACATATAAGCTTGGGTTCAGACTGAATTAGTTACTATAAAATAGGTAAGATAAAATAAATTATTAAGATTATATAAAACTGTACAAGAGATAAGAGTAAATGTAATCTAGTCATTTTGTAAATAAACAAATATAAATATATGATTTATTTTATCTTGTTTTCTGCTGTATGATGAACTTTATTTGTATCGTATTATAGATGTTAGTAAATTTTTTTATGTACATTTTAAAAACTAGTGATGTTATATAAACATTTATTAAGAAGTTATTTTAACAATATATTCAGCTTTTTAAGAGAAATAAATAGAATTAGAGCAAAAATGAGCTCAATTTCAAATAAACTAATATGCTCAGGTTGTCGTTATGTTAATTAAGTATTGGACTATTATTTAAATGTAAGTTGGGATGTAACCTATAAGAATTTTTTTTTTTTACACATTTGTGCTCTCTAATGAGTAATTGTAAATTTATTACACAGTAAAATAACTTTATTTTTATGAAGTTAAAACGATGAGATAGAGGAAACACATATAATGCATAACATGGAGAATTTCACTTATTTATACCCCCAAAAATACTAAATTTCAAAATGTTAATAAAAATTCCCTTTTATTGCTTAACGAGATAATGCTAGTTTGAATAATAAATCAATTCTTAATTAAATTCCATTTAAATCTAAAATAACCACTAAATATCTAATAGCAAATTCTTCCCTGTTAGAATGTTGAAAATAACGTTTTACGCTTTAATAACTACAACACTAGGACGTAATCGAATCACTAAGGCGGTCGGCCGTTAGGAGTAGCTGAAGGCTATTCCATGTTTAATTTTAACAAAAGATACATGTTACGAAACATATGAGAGTCCACACATATTATTTTTTTTGTTTAAACAAATTTAGTTTAAATTACCGTATATTACATTTTAAAAAATATTTGTAACACTAAAACAATGTATTACACTGTAATAAATTTGATTATACACGTGTAACAATGCAAAAAAATTCAAAATATAAATATTAATCGAAATTAAATACAATTTACATTTTCCATGTAATTATATATATACTATCGTATAGTTTAATTGTAGGAGAAATTATATGTTTTTGGATGGTAGACAAATTAAAAAAGAAGGTCTGTATGTTCTAATTATCTAACAAATAAATATTTTGATTTATAAAGCGAACAGTCAAACAAAAATTATGATTTTCTAATATTCTATTTAAAGTAAACTTGTAGGTTTGACTGAAATATGTAATAAGTTTATTTCTATAACGTAGCTTAATCATTAAGGTTAAAATATGAAAGACAGTAAAAATTATAAGTGAATATAGCGCAAACCACATTATGTACAATATGTTTCCAATAATTTTGTAATATTTAAAATTTTAAAAACCAACATCATAGTCCAGTACTTATTGGTTTTTTTTTATAATTAGAATTTAAATATATTATAAAACTTTACAGGTGCTAGAAATAATACAGTTATATAAATCGTTTATAGCCAGTACATCTACTTTAAAGTAATATATATTGTAATGTTATGGTAGAAATTAGTGTATGTATAAACTACGAATAGAATCAAATTTATTTGTATTTTCAAATACCTCGATTTTTAATACTCACCTAAGCAATTCGCACCTAATATACTATGTATTGTGATATTATTCGTGTAAATATTATTTATAGTTATGACAAATACTACGTTAAGTTATAATTTGAAGATTATTTTTGTGTCTAAAATTAATATGAATGTACGGCATAATAAATTAGCTTTTATAAAAATGTCAACTACTCTAAATAAACACTCCGTTAAATACAATTATATTTCCATCATAAAGTCAAATTATACTGCCTTAAATTGTAATTTGATAATGATTGATCTCGATTATATTGCGCAATATCAATTCAGTTTACGATGTTGTACCTTCGTATAACCTAACAGCATTAAAGTGCGTCATTTAAATGTTTCATTGTATTGAGAACCATAAAGGAACTTTGTGTTTCATAAAATTCAGTAGGAGGCGACATAAAAAGTGTCATAAAAGTTTATTATCGGCCCTATATGTGTTAATGTGCACTTAATACATTTAATCGCCTTAAATATTTATTCAAATTACTGTAAACCTTTTCTCTTACAATGGAGTTTGAAACTAATTGCTTTTCTTTGTCTGGAAAAGTACGCTATAAAAATAATATATTTATATTACCACTTGGAAATATCTCAAGCCTTCAAATTTTATATGTTAAACTGGTTTAGAAAAAAATATATATATATTAAAATATATGTGAAAAAATATAAGATGTTTTGGATTGTATGTTCATTCTATATATTATGTGTACTGCTCTTAAATTTAGTTATTGATTTATGTTTAATTATACAAGTACAAACATCATTGTTCCTTTAAATTAAACAATGGAATGAAATATATGCCTAAATATTGTGCCGCTGTTGATATTTTAAAATCTATGTTTTATTAATAGCCGTATATAGACGCTATGTAAATATCATTGTACATATTCATACAAAATATTTTCTTAGTAATTGATTCATAATTTGTTGTATTATATTTTTAATGACTCTGTATATAAAATGTATTTCTCGAAAATTAAGTAAAGAGGTTTGTCCCATTAATGTTTTGTATTATTTAATATTTGTAAACATTATATTTTAACTTCTTATTGCTCTATTACGCCATAGTTATCGAGTAAATAGAGAGTTATGAGGGTAAACATATTGTTACCAATACAACTTTAGTTAAATATAAAAACATTACAAAAAAATAGGAAAAGGGTTTCCACAATTCTCTTTATTTTCCTGAAACAAATATTTTTCGATTTTATAATATTGGACTTTACAGTGTTTTGTTTTACACACAAATACGTTATTTTTATAAAACTAAATGAAATTAATTTTCTTTTATATTTATGAATCCAGTTTCTTTTCTTTTAACCAGTAAGCCATAATCTCAAATTACAGTATGATAGCGGTAATTAAGTGAATATCTCAACAAAGCTTTAATAAATATTCTAATCCATATTTCCCTCAGGCACAGTCTACTGTAAATGGTTGCGTCTCAAAGAAACGGCAAAACGATCCATTGAATCAAGATCAGACGAAAACGTACGAGCTTGCCTTTGTATGGCGACCCTCTCTTCCCCAGAATCATATTTAACTAGTATACACATCGGCTCAGCCCATCAATTTACTAGTAATCCTGTCAGATAAGCTCCGTTCAAAATATATAAAGGATTTCTTAAATGTAGACTGGGCCCTCCTGCTTCAACAGAACCTTCCGAAAACCTTTCAATTTGAATTTCTCTTTGAACACAGTCTGTAATGCTTGCGTGGCTCTGTGATGGAGTAATAACGCTGATTATTCAGACTGTATTGTGAAGAATAAAGTGTACAAAGAACAAGTTATAAAACAGTGGCGAGCTTTATTGGACTACAAAAGTCTGCTGCGGTGGGATGCCAGCGGCGACCGTGATAAATTTACATTTTCTTTTGAAGTAAAATCTTCTCTAGCCTATCTGTTGAGCTGTTGATTACAATCAACATGATGTAAACTGAACATTTATGTAGATTTCTCTGTTGAACAAATGATTATGGACAATTTGAATAATATTATCTAGGACCATCATATCACTCAAATAGACCCTATGATTAAGACATTGTAGATATTTATGTCTCAGATTTTCAATTTCACGAATTATACACAAACA
Organism: Aphrophora alni; assembly: GCA_963513935.1. NCBI lineage: Eukaryota > Metazoa > Arthropoda > Insecta > Hemiptera > Aphrophoridae > Aphrophora > Aphrophora alni. Next base: position 142,215,436 of record OY740769.1, on the reverse strand, counting down.
CACACACGCGCGCGCACGCGTGCGAACACACACACACACACACACACCACATATCTTTATAAATTGGTGGTTTTTTTTACCACCTTGACTTTTTGACACGGAAAAAACCCTATTTTACTTGGACATTAAGAACAAAGTCATTCATTAACTAAGGCAAAAATTCATGATTGGTGTATGTATGAATATTTTTCAGCTCACTTTTTTAATCCAATTTTTATCCAGTAAAAAAAATCCAGTAAAACAAGAGATAGTTAGTTATTGTCTTTTATTTAAAACAAACGGGGTGGTAATCTTCTTACCATGGTCCTCTGGAGATGATTGAATTAACTACATAATAGGAATATTTAACGTGTAACATGACAATAACACTTTAAGATCATACATTTTATCTGTTATTATTTTAATGCATTATTGCATTTATGAAAACATATTTCAATCCAAATATAAAGACATATGTTTTAAAATTATTATTATTATTATTATCATTTTAAATTTTTTAAATTATTATTTAATATTATTATTATTTTAAATTTTATTATTATTTATATATTTCATTTCTTTTGTAAAGTACGTCTGGTCAAAAATGTGTAGACAAATTTATGTTGGTAATGTTTGAACGATAGATTGAGCTGTATTTGTAGAACGCGACGACAGTATGAAAAGGCGTATAAGGATGATAAGGATATCCTTGGTTCCGGCACATATTGATCCAAGAGCTCAGGACTTTATTTAATAAAACAAGGTCTATAAGGCGACTCTTATAGTAAATGAACATGCTAGATGGACTACATTTAGATCTGAACATCGCCCTGTTGTATTAGAAGTTTTATAATTTATAAAAAAATAAAGTTGAGCTTGTCTTGTGAGATAATATTAGATAGAATAAAACTCGAGCACTAGTTCTCTCAATAATTACGTTTACCTAATCAACCGCGTTTCAACGAAAAAGTCGCCATCTTCAGTGATACATGAGCTACAATATATACACTATAAATTTATCACTGAGAATGGCGCCTTTTACGTTGAAACGCATTTGATTAGGTAAACGTATTTTTTGTGAAATATTCTGCTCGAGATTTATTCTATCAAACTATCTTAATTATTATCAATATGTTATCAATATGTAAGTTATGACATATTACGTTCCTGCATTTTATTGGTAACATTCTAATTAAATAAGTACATATTAAAATATATTTCTATAATTAATTCATATATATATAGTATAGCTTACGAACAATTTATTTCATGTCCGATATCCGAGGAAATGACATTTCGGAGATAGCAATTTATACGTTTTTAGAGGTTTTTAAAGGTTACACTTTACAAAAATGTAACGGAAATCGCATTTTCGATTTTATGGAGTTAGAAAGTATTGTGTTCCTGCGACCTAGAAATTTTATGTTAAAAAAATTCACGAAATATGGCTATTATATATGTATATGCTCTTATCCATTTGATAATATTAAATATATATGCTCTTATTTCTTTGAAGGCGTTTGGTGTTTTGGCATTTGAAGGCGTATTTATATATATATATATATATATATATATATATATATATATATATATATATATATATATATATATACATCCAAATATCATTATGACAACCGACCATAGGCCGATTCGCATGTAAAGTAGCAACCAGGTGCATATGACAACCGTATACGGTTGTCATTTTACCTCTTTGTGTTATTCGCACTCCCTCGGCTCTAAATAGACACATAGAGTTAGTTTTAAAATCTTTAATTTTTCTTCATATTGATAGCACATTGTATGGAAGTATACAAGACAGAGCTTCACTGATTCTCCGCTAGGGTGCAACGATCGGTTGGCGTATACTAAGATTGTGTATACCTTATAGTTGTTTCGCTATCAAAATGACGCCCGAATGTATGGCAACACTGGAACTAAAAAACTGGTGGTCATATTGGTGGTTTTGTATATTCAACTTAGCCAACTTCTAAACCACATAGACCCTTCGATCCAACGTTTACATGATATTATGCATTCTGTTCAACTAAATTAACCAACACTTTGAGCACTGACATTGATACCGTCAACATAAATATCCCAAACATATTTATCTATATAGGTAACACAGCCATTTCCGATCATTATAGTCAGCAAATATTAATCAGTGGATTTGAGCCAAAGTCAATACCCATAGTCATTACTCAGTTCATGTTTCAAAGTCTCATTCTTCTTATATCCTCATTTTACATAAATACTGAAATTTTTACAACTAAAGGATAATAACTTCCAAATTATATTATATATCCAAAAAACCGAGGTTTTGGTATAAAATCTATCTCCACTCTACTCTGTTTACTTTAAAAAAAACTGTTTAACGAAATAAATTTAAATTTTCAGAGAATTTCGTATGACTACTATAAACATGTGTAAATAATATCAAATCCACAGGTCCGATTTTCGTTCGGTTATGCAAGGAAAATCGAAAATCAACGAAAATACTTATTCCTAACCGTTCTTCCCCCTCTTTTATATTAACTATTTATGATTATTTCACACTGAAATTCAAAGAGGTTATTTACGGGAATGTTAGACATAGGAGACTATTTTATTTGGAAAAAATACCTCTAACAGTTCTTGAGATAAAAATACTTTAATAAAAAAAGGGAACTTTTCTAAAGTGAAATTTTCAAAACATTGAGCGACCATAACTTACAAACCATTTGAGGTATAGTCTTATTCTTCTTTATTTTGATTCATTTATATGAGCTGTAAGTTTCAGTAATTTTTAAAGGAACCTCTCAAAAGGAATCATTTAATTTTTTATTACATAATCTCGAAATTTTTCAATTTTTACAAAAATCTTACAGCTCTTATAAAAAAGTAAATATAAAAACGATTGATACTATATAATTATTGTCTCAAAGGTTTTTAGTTTTTGAGATAATACTTTTTGAAAATGACTTACCACATTCAACCACTTTGAACGTTAATAAACTAAAAGATATATAAAACTCAACATAGTCTCATACTTCATAATTTTTCAGTTCTATCTAAGCTATAAATTTGAATAAGATTTTATACATTTTTGAGAATGTTGACGTATTTCCTTGCATTTAAAAAAAATTTAGATATATTTTTCTACATAGCCTCGTTTAATTTTTTTTTATAATGTTCTACAACTGATAAAATAGTATTACTCTAACTTTATAACTTTAGATTTTAATTGTCAAAAAAGAGCTATAATATTATGAATGGAAACTCGATATTGAGGACTAAAATACCTATTGTAAAATAAGAACCTTTTGACGAAACTTATTGAAATTTTCAGAGAATATTTGTATGACTACTAAAAATGTGTGTAAATAATATCAAGTCCAAAGGACCATTTTCGTTTGGTTATAGAAGGAAAATAAAAAAATCTGTGAAACTAAAGTGATTTCATCACTCGACTACTCCTTTATCTCCACTATTTATGAACATTGCAATCTAAAATTCACAGAGATTATTAACGGGGAGAATTAAACATAATTTGATTTAAAAAGATAACTCTGTCCGTTCCTGAGACAAAAATTTCTAAGTGAACAAAGAGAACTTTTTCTAAAATGAGGGGGGGGGGTACTAAAGTATTTACAAACTCAAAAACCGTTAATGAAATAGAGTTTCAGATATTCTTATTCTTCTTATCTCCTTATTTTACATAAATACTAAAATTTTTACAACTTCAAAATTCGATACGCAAGAAAATCGAGGTTGTGGTATAAAGTCTATCTTCACTCTACTCCGTCTACATCATAAAATAAGAACAGAAGAACTTTATGATGAAATAAATTGTAATATTCAGAGAACGTTCGTATGACAAATACGAACACATTAGACTTTCATTACTTGTCTTCCCCACTATCTCGACATTTATACAACAATTAAGGCATTTAATAGACAGTTGTTAAACACATACATGTGAATGAATAGTCATTCTCTTAGGCCTTACTTTATATTAAATTCAATTGTTAAGTTTTTATTTCCTACACAATTGTTAATGATTGTAAATGCAATTGAATATACAATAATCGACTGGCTCCACTTCCTGCTCACTTTGTCTACGTCTCCGGATGTTATATCTAACTGAGAAGCATATAAATAACACTAATATTGATTGATTTATTATTTTTTTTAAGGAAAATATTATAGTTTATAATAATATCGGTTTGATTCTAATTTTGAAATTTGCCATAGAAAGAGACGGCCTGTCCTGTGTGACGATGTCTTTTGTCTTTTGAATATAGTCAAAGTAAAGTTAAAGATCCTTTTGGAGACTCAAATTTAAATACTTCACAACCTGATGATGAAAGATTAAGCCTCGTAAAGTTACTATAACAATAAAAGTCAATAACATTTTAGGAAATGTCTTGTTTACCTTTTTTCTGTTTTGTTGTTGTTTTGTTATTGTAATCAATAAAAAATGTAGTGTTCACACATAAATTATGAAAACAATGTTAGGAAAGGTCATACATTAAGTGTAAAGGTAATAACCCACTATATTTATACACTGACCCTTGTATTTAAAACTTTCTCTATGATCTGGGCAGCGGACAAAATCGGAATGTACAAAAGAGATGTGTTATGCACCTCTTACATTTGTAAGTAGTTCTTTTACCAAAACACCAACAACCGTCCAACCATAAGGTACAAAGGAAATAAAACCAATTAAGGAAAAAAATAACTAATTCACTTCAAGAATTATTTATTATAATGTAATAAAATGTTAGCTGTTAATAACAAATATGAAGCTAGTTTAATAGCTAATATTTTAAGAAATAAATTAAAACGTAAAGCTGAAACTTTTATCTACTCTTTCCATAATGTTAGCATTGATAAATTAAAATATTGTAAATCACCTTATATTGACAGAACTAGTTATATAATTAGTAACCTTATTTAAACTAAATGTAATTATAAAGTCGCTTTTTGCTGTACAAAAAAATGAGGTAAAATGTTGGTTATTAATAAAGATAAACCAGAAATGTTAGAAAATAGTGGAGTTTATAAAATATCTTGTACAGATTGTGACTCTGAGTACATAAGCCAATCAGGTAGATCTATCAAAGTTAGAACTAAAGAACATGTATATAGCTGGAAACATGACAATAATAACTAACTTTGCTAACCACCTTTTGGACTCAGGTTATAATTATTATAATAAACTCAATTTAAATACTTACACATTGAAAATAAAATCAATACATTAAACAATTGAGAAATTAATAGATCAATTTAACTTAAGCCTACTTTTAACTAAAAAGACCAAATTGTATTAAACTCTTTACCCCATCTAAAACCCATCCTTAACATAGTTCAATAACCCTCCTCTACCTGCTATGTCACTCCCCCAACCCTTCCCACTTTCCCTTTTTGTATTTCAGTTTCCTGTTACTTGTGTTGTATAAATAGTTGTCAAAACTTGTAAATTATCATTTGCCCGAATATGCCGGAAGTCTAAACAATAATAGTACATTTATAGAATTAAATGTTTGAAACTTTAGCTTATTGCTTTATAATCCTAAAATATTTATATGTTTTAACTTACTTACTGGCTACAATATATTGAGTGACTAAAATTATTTTAAAGCGTTTTACAATACACTGTTAAATACTTAAAGAATAAACTGAAATAAAATTTGTTAAGCTTGCAAAGAAGTGGATTTCCCAAAGCATATGTATGCATTGATTATGTGTATAATATTACTTAATATATTTATTGTTTAAGTGAAAACATCTTGTAAAACTGTTTTTAAAAAACGACTATTAATGGTTTTATGGTATAGTGAGGGAGGAACCATATGCTATAATGGTCGGGAGGGTTCATATTATGTACTGCTATCTTTATATAACTTTAACAAAAACATTTCTTATGATTATTTTTGGATTGTATCTCAAACTTTAGTTTTTTTAGTGTAAAGGTTTTGGACAAAAACTTTAATCTTAACCCAGGTTTTATTTTGAAAAAGTTCTTTGTTCTTCATCATTACATCTTCGCATTCTTTTTTTCTGGGCGGCTTACACTGTATTATATGATTTTGGAAAAACTCGGCGACTACTGACTTCTCTTCAACTGTCCATTTCGTTAGGTGTCTTTTGGTCTTCCTTATCTCACCGAATTTCGACTTCACTCTCTTTCCAGGTAAACTGCCTGTTGATACTTCCGAGGAAATCAAATCTTCAATTACTGCCGTTTCATCACTTTCACTTTCCTCGCTGTCATCCGCTATTTCCTCTTCTAAGTCAATTTCATCTAGGGTTTTCCCTTTGTACTTTGACCCTTCACCTTTTTCCATAGCAAGTAATAACTTTGCTAAGGTTGCGGTCTGGTATACTTCATCGGGTAATCTATATTCTTGACGGTGGATTCCAGATGTGTGTCCCATAAAATTTGCAAGCTGCTCAATGTCATTATCCGTCATATGAAACAATTGTGAAATTGTAGCTAAATGTTTCCTTAAGCGTCGTGATGTGAAAGCCTCTGCGTTTTGAAGGCTTGCTTTTTTTGCTTGTGCTTGGAGAATTTTATACCCAATTATGGGATTGTCTGAATTTGTAGCTGCAAACAGATAAGGGTTATTAGGCCCCACAAATTTTTTTCTGGCGGACACAAGTACATTTATATGCTCTTGAACATCAAAGCTGAACAGGACTGGAGTTACTTTCCTCTTGCCTTGTATTACAACTCGTTTGAATTTTTTCATTAGTAGCATTTCTGCAGGTTTCACTAAATCTGCGAACTCTTCATAGGTTGTCTTCTGTCCGGAGAGCTCATAAAGATTTAGAGGCAGCCTTTGGAGCTCTCCCACCCTCTTCCGACAAAGTAATAAGACTCTACAATATACTGTTGATGTTAATGTCATAAATGCCTTTTTATCATTTTCATTTTTCTTAAGTGTATCAGCTGAACACTCGCCTTGTTGTACTAGGAAATCCCTAAATTTTTTAATGTCACTTGCCAATGGGACGATTGTTATGTTATTCATTTTCTTAGAGTGTAAACAATTGGCAGCCTGATGGGAAACTTCGGCGTTCCAGTTAGACTTAATCAAGAGTATTGTCGTTTTGAGTTCATCCTCTAGATCTTCTGCTTCACGCCCCTCCATAGAATGTTTTTGCTTCATGCAAATGGTTATTCCCAACTCACAACATTCTTTCAGTGACGTACCTATGTTCATTCCGAATGTAGGAGAATTGTAGTCGTCCGTTTTTTCATCATGTCCTGATTCTCTCCGAGCAGCTTCCACTAAAAAGTCAAAGTTTTCTGGTTTGAGTGCTTCAATTAAGTTGCGAATGTTTGGTTTCAACTGTTTAACACGTATGAGTATTCTGCCAAGCTCACGCATTTTACGAGAACAGACTGTACGTTGGTGATCTTGTCTATGAGTTAGCAAAAATCTTGTACCATATTCACAAATCAAAGTGTCTTTTTGAGCGGTTAGGGATATATTATCGGCACGCATACGAGGAAATATGTTTTCTCGTAGGAAACGATTTCCCTTGCTGTTTTTAGTCAGTAAGCTTAACCCTGCTACCTGTGATGACAGTGTGTTTGTTGTACCAGGATTTAGAGAACATTTTTTACGGTGCCTCCATAATTGTTTCCTAGAATAAAATCCTAGGCAAAAAGTACAAGGTAATGGTTTGCTAACTGATAAGACGGGTTTCCTGACAGGTTTCGTTATACCAGTATTGTGTCCTAAATAATTACCTTTTTTTCTTAGAATCGAGAGCAATGTTTTTCTTTCAAAGCTCATAGGAGCCTTAGCTATTATCTTCTGAACATCAATTTCATGGTTATGGTTCCTCACAACATGTCTAGCAAAACTAGATACCCAGTCTTCACAGTAAAAACAGAAGTCCTTATTCCTTTTTTGCCTTATATTCACATTTACACTAATCTCATTCATACTACCAAATGTGTTATTTTTATAACTTCTATGCGTTTCCATTATTTCCTCTAATCGTTTCTCCTGAGTCGAATCATCTTCTAAGGAGAGCCCATCAGACTCTGAAGAGGAGTAATCACTACCGGGGTTATACTCTGGGTCCTTGTCCGTATCAAATTCCTCAGAAGTGGTGGAATTTTTATCTGTAATTTCCTTTCTTGATTCTTGAAATTTTGTAGGCACAGAATGTGTTTCATCCACTACATTTTGTTCTTGAGAATCATATATTTCTCCAGTGAAATCCTCCGTCAAATGATGCCCTTCATATATATCATTCGATTCTTTAATTATCCTTGCAACTGGTACTAATTCATAGGAGGATAAATTCTTTGGTGTTGACTGAAAGTTATCAACATCGGGAGTTCTTAATTTATCGATGGTATCATTATAATTTATGAATGTAAAACTTGTATTGGCTTTAACTAGATTAGACACTGAAGACGAATATTGTGTGGAATTTAGATTTAGTTGTAAATTACTAGGCAATGTATTGGTATTGTGCCGTGAATATGATAATAGAGGAGGCTTATTGTTCAAAGAATATTCAGAAGATTCGTCCTCGCTATCACTATAAGGAACAAGGGTTTGCAGAGACCTAATGCACACCGAAGATACAGGTATACTGGGCTCTATACTTTTAGGTAGTTGCTCTGATCCAAGCGAATTTATGTCTTCTGTTGAATTTTCTGCAGAGGATTCGGCCTCTCTGCCTGCGGTTTGAGTTTGCAAATGTATGTACTCTGAAACATAAGAAACAACTTGGTTTTATTTACCCTTACCATTTTTTTACCCTTATCTGTTATTTTTATCTTTACCTCAACGGTTTTGTAAAAACCAATTCAATTTGATATACAAAATGTATTATAATCCTTAAAAACATATTATAAATATACAAAAGTATTTTGAATTTTTCTTATACCTTTATACAAATTATGATTGTCAAAATTTTGATTTAAAAAGTAAACCATGTTTATATTTTGATTTTTCTAATTAAAACACTGCTTATGCAGGTATACTTTTTGTTGACAATGCAAAATAAAACTTTGTTGGATTTTGTTCAACCAGTGTGGCCATAGGAAATCCATATCAAAATTCCCTGACTTGGCCAGGTTTTCCAGAAAAATGCAAAATTTCCTTGACCAATATTTTGTTATAATTTAACAACAGATAATATTCTAAGTTTGAAAAACCGGCTCTTTCTGAATACTCTTAGTTCTTAATAACAGTAATTTTTAAACCACATACAAAATAGAAATAACAGTAATATTAATAACAATAATAAACCTGAACTTAAAAAATGAATTTGAAGTTTTCAAAAGTATATTAATAACAATAATGATGATTATGATGAATTTAAAATTAAAACACAATAACACAAATTACCAAATTAATAATTGAAATAAGTTTAATTTGTTAAAACATAAACTATCTGATACATTTGAGAAAAAAAAAATCTAATGATAGATGATAAAAAATACAATACATTAACAGTGTAAAGGTGTATTACACTTTCCCTTTATGAAATGAAATATTACAATAAAAACTATATACAAATCAATAGGGGTGTACGAGGCCGGAGTCTCGGGTAAATCGAGCCGAGAACTTTTTACGAACTCAAGCGTTTACAGAGTCAATCTTGTTATGAGCTCGAGATTTTTAACAAACTCAAGGTGTAATCGAGGCTTTAACGAACTCGATATTTAATCGAACCTTAAAAGCTCGAATTTTTATCGAGCTTTTTAAAGAGCTCAAGCTTCCAATAAATTTTAGATTGAATAATAATCAGTTAATGTCGATATTTTCTTTTGTAATGGGCAATAGGAGAAACCAATGTAGTGGGCAATTCGAAGTAGCTGTAATTGACGGAAAATACACTCTCGATTGAACTAAAGGATACGAACTTCCTTTGGTATGAAATTATATTACAAACTCATTTCATTCATATATATTTTAAAGATTACATACTTAATTACAGACAAACAATTATGGATTTGTAGATTCAATTTTTGTAGTTCGGATCAAGTAAAAAAAATACAAGCTAAATAAAAGAAAAAACTTCTAGTATCGTAAATAAGAGTAATAAAATTCACGAATATGTGAACTTACCAAGCGTGAATTTCGGTTAACTATTTTACGCAAAATTTAAGTTTTTAATAACATAATTAACAAACCGTTACTACAATAACTAGCACTAAGCCTAGTAAAAATGATTTGAGAAAACTAGTTGTCCTTGAACGGGTGTAGTATTAGTTTGTTATCAGGTCTATGCATTTCAACAGACAAAACTTCCCATATACAAACATTTTACCGTATTCTGTAGTAGGAGGAAGTACGGTTTACATCTAACAGTACAATTGGTTCTTATAATCGTTTGATTATTTTAAAAACTAAAAAACATTAGCCACATTACTAAAAAACCGACCGAGAAAACTATTTTTTTCAAAACGGGTGTATCTTTTTTTTTATTCGAAATCTACAATGATCGAGGATTGTCAAACTGGAAACTATGCGTGTTATCTATATTTTGCTTTAATGTCTTACACTTTATAAAAATCAGTGCGTATAGCTTAGGTTCATGAAATTGTGGGTTTTTTTAGAAAGGTTCTGATTATCGACAGTTAAAATAAACCTCTAAATATTATGGAAAGATCAGAGACAGAACTGCTTGAGCTGTAGATTAAATTCTGCCTTATCATATTAATAATTTCCTTCTTTACAAGTCAAATAAACAATGCATACATTTGGCGAAAGATATATATGTGTAATTGACAGAAAATAGATTTGATTCATTCATCCTGTTCCCTTCAACATGTGTGAAATAAAACAGAAGAAAGAAAATAATGTGTGTTTTTGTTGTTCATTAGCTAAAGGAAAACATTGGCTAAAGTTGTGATTTATAAATATAAATATTTACGTACCATAATAAAGAAATCACAAATCTAAAAAGTTGAAACCATTCTATATTTAATTACCTTTGAAAAATTAAGTATACTGAAGCATGTTTGAAAGGAATTTGCAGGTATTTTGGTAAAATGTATCTCTTTGGAGAAAAAGTTGTGCTAAAACAATGAAATTTGTAATCACTGCTGAAAAACGTTTAATCGGATTCAATAGTTTTAACAGAATAATATAGGTAAACATAAATGTAGTGTCATATGTTTCATTTACTTAACATGTACCTATTCTGCTAATTAAATATTGTATAAATTAAAAATGAAAGTTGATCGAGAAAAAGCATCAAACGTATGTGTTATATGTTACGTTACAAAGGATAGACAGAAATGAGATGTTATCAGTAAGACTAAGCCTAGGTTTTGGAACTAGCTGTCCTTTAAACTGGTTGATGTAACTTCCATTAATACATCGGGACAAACATTATTATATAGATTTACGTCTTTTTCTTTTTCGTAAATTTGTAGTATTCAAAGAGTTTTGTGTACAACTTTATAGTACAATGTGACTTAATGAATAAAAGTTTCTTAGTTAATATGATATTAAAACTAAAACTGGAGAAATAGGCAAATATTTTCCAATCAAAAATAATTAAGAATTGTCAAACCGGAAACGCAACGTTTTGATTTTTGCTTGACCTTATTTCAATGTAGACCTACAGGAGTTCAACATTGCCCGTGTACTGATTTCTTGAACTCCTCAACACAAACTCAAAATCAGTACAATTGTCGTTTAATTCATTTTAATTTTATTATTAATTGTCACTTATATATTTTTACATTTTAAATGTAATTATCACATTATATTATTACAATAAACGGAAAACGATTTGTTGCTGATTACAGGGAAAGATAAAATGTCAAACTAGATATTACTTGTCACTCTCAACTGATAGGCCTAGAACTGATTGTGGAGCTTGCTCAGTTACAATTTTAAAACTCGAGATTAGCAGCGGATGTTTGGTTGAATAACCGAACATTTTGTTAATATAAAGAAATATAGGACACAATTGAACTAAGTTTAGTTTACTGGAAAATTGTAACTTTATAATCGTATTATCATTATTTTGTATTCTGTTTACAAAACTATTAAAACAGTTTTCTGTTAATAGACTTATGTATTTGGATGATTGCTCTGGTAAAACCATAAACTGTTCAGAGAACGTTGTATGCGGTAAAAATAAGCACTTCTTATATAGGTTTTTAATCTCGGCCGCAGAATTTAACGATAAATGTTGGAAAACGATGAATAGAGATTCACGATTTTCGACACCGGGGGGGGGGGGGACTCTTGAATTCAACCTTCAAAATGTATTATTTAATAATTTTTTTAAATTTTCACTAAATTATATATTTAAATTGCAAGTTTTTTGTGGCAATTAAATGTATATGGGAAATACTGCAAACATGTTCAAGGTCAATTAGTTTTGTTAGTTGAATTTGACCTTTGACACTCTCTTTGTTTTAAACCTTCCCTCTCTCTTTCTCTCCCTTTTCCTCTATTTTTTTTATCATACAGTAACACATTTTCAAAAGTTAAAAGATTTATTCATGAAACACAAATCGTTTAAAAAATAAATGAAACTAGGCACCTCAAAAAACTTTTCTTAGATGAGGTTGCCAACATTTGCTTCAAGACCCTGTTAATGTGTTCACAATGTTTCATTTGTCATGGAAAATTTTGGGTCCAAAAAGCTATACGTGTTTTAAAGAAGAGTTAAATTTGGTTTAGGTGTACATAAATCGTCTTATTTTTTCAGCTTTGATTATACATTTCTACTAATTTGAGAGTCACTGCTATTTTTGTAAAAATATTTAAGACTTTACACATACAAGTGTCTTTAAGGGCGAACACCAATATTTCAAATACAGTCCAGGAGTGTTTCATTCTACCATTATTCATACTAATACGAATTAGTTTCTTTTGCAATGTTATATTAGTTTTTATATTTGAGGGTAAGTCCCTCCCCAACCAATAATACTATAATGAAGTCTAATATTAGCTAACGAAAAGTACAACGATCACAATATTTTAATCATGCAAAAATATTTGAATAAATACATATTTTGCTAATATGCTAAATACCTAGGTATTTTTTGCTATTAATAATTTAGATTTTATGTATGTTTTTTGTAATTTAATTTGTTATCATAAAAATAGCTAGGTATGTAATTTCTTACTCTCATTGACAACAGCAAAATTCTTGATACTTTCAGTTTCTTTGTATACACATTTTAGACCTTTATATTTAATTACACTAAGTTTTGGAGGTAACCATATTTTCTGTAATCAGACCGTAAGTAGTGTTAAAAATTTGGTCTGACGAAAGATTGTAGTACATCATACTACGTACGGTTACATAACTAGAAAACTTGAATGGACATTTGACACGCTCAAAACTACACCATACGAGATATTTTAAGCTTTGAAACTTCTATAATCTACATGCTTTCAATTTCTTCAGGTTTTAATTTTTTGATATAAATCTTAGCATTTAACATAATTACAAATTCATAATTTTACATTATTCTGGCTGCCTCACATGCTCCAGAGAAATTTTGTTAAACTCGTAAAATAATTTTAATTCAAAGATCTTTGGAGTAAAACATTTTAAATAATGCACTATTTTATCAGAAATAAAAATAAGTGTACTTAAAGTTGTATAAGTGTTAGAACCAGTCATCCTGTAAATACGTATACCAATCAGTACAGTAGGCTATGTCTTATGTTAAGTTCTTAGCATTTCAAGCTGTGTCACATATAACTAAAGTGTTATAATAATAATAATAATAAATAAATAAATAAATAATACTTACGTTTAAAGAATGTGTCTCTCTCTTTGGCGCTGGTACCTTTCGTAGTCTCGTACTTCGGATGCGAATCCAACTGCTCTAATAAGCGTTTATCGTTTTCGAGCAGCAGTAACATACGTCGTCCTCTTGACATATAAGCCATAGTACCTAAAATATTTACGCATATAGTAAGTACCCGATCATCAGAATATACAAAATCAATCGAAACAAATTTTTAACTGGCAGGCTTCTAAACATAAATTGTATATAGAAAGTATCTATAAGTTTACTTATAAATTAAAGTTTTTAAGTTTAGCTAAAGCCATCTAGATAATTTGGTTTAAAATAAAATTATTATACTTACATTTACTAGGCACTAGTATCCTGTGATGATCGATCTTCAAAAACCAACTAGGAACTGAATTAGAGCAACTTGTCGAACTCGAATACCGTGAGAAAGAAGGAACGGATGTGCGCATCCGTCAGTTATTCCCAGAAATAAAAGTTATACTCTATGCCTTTTTTTTAAGTTGAGGGCAGCTCATAACCTTTTTAAAGGTGACTAGCATTTCTTTTCTTCATTGATACTATTTTACTGTAAAATACGTTATAAGTAATCAACGTACTTTTAACGTGTGTGTCACTCGCAGCAAAATACACTGATGTAACTCAAATTTTAAACTTAACAAAATTTATTAATAATAGATCGATACACTAGTCGAGGTACTAAATAATGTGTTTACTTTTAACACATTAAGCTTGTGAGGAATTAATCAATCAGTCAGTAGTTACAACAAACTCTCTTTGTCAGAAAGTTTTCTTCATTAAAATATAATATAGGTCAATGGCCAATCCAGAGTCCAGCGGTTTGCTTTAACAGAACATTATATATTTGTCTTCTAGGAATGGAACTGCTCGTTGATTTGTAAATTTAACAGATGACACGTTTAAGTGACAACTAAAAGTGCCAACGAAATTACACCTTCGCTGACCGACAGATAGGCTAAAGCCGAGCATTACCTATGTTGCTCGTGTTACATTGTAGTAAGAACCAATCCCGCCATTCCAAGTGCCTTATAAAATAAGAGGAAAACATTTAATGCTTGTTTTATAAAAATATCAGTTTATTCCAAAATTAATTGTAATTTTTAAGTTAAAAACAACAAGCTTTTTAAATTGTATTTATTTATTTTTATTATTTATTACTATTACATTACGCTATAAAAAACAGGTAACATTATTAAAAAAAATTAAAACTAACTTATACAAACCCAATTCCATATTATCATTTAAATATTCTTTAACGCTATAGTAAGCTCTCTTTAACGTAATCTCTTTTACACATTTCTTATAATATCTAATATTTTTAATTTCTTTGGTGTACAGAGGAAGTTTATTGAAAATATTTTTGGTCTTATAGTCAATAGTTTTTTCCACTATATTCGATGTTAAGGTTATTGTAAGTTTGTTTTGTTCCTCATATTGATAAATCAATAATCTTTTTTTTTCAAATCTATTGAATTTATTATTATAAACAATTAGACAAATAATGTATTTAGTGTTTTTGAAAGTATTTTTAAAAAAGTTTCCAGATCAAGATTTTTTGAGCAACTATAAAATTTACTGCTAGGTTTAAATTTTTTTATAAAATTAAAGTTTGGGATTATAGACAATTTATTATCAAGGATAAAAAGAGAATAACAATGTTTTAACTACTCATAAAAAACCTCATGATATAAAACGTTACTACAAACTTTAGGAATACATTCAGTTTTGATATGATAAGAGCTAAGGAATGTTATTATTTTCTCGAAATTTGAGAAGTCATCTAATAATGTGAAATCGCAGCAGAATACAGTCAATAAATATTAATAGGAGAGCTAAGAAAACTTATTGTAATTATTGAAATAATTTGTAACAATGGTGTTTTAACGGACGAAGATGAAATAGCCAACATAATAAAGTTATACTTCCAAAGCGTACCAATCCATTAAAGTACTCGGGTAAAAACTTCAACTTAGACAAACTTCCTGCGACACACCAACTATAAATTTCAAATTATCTCTATACATGCTTCTTATGTCATCGGATTAAATTTTATCATTAATTAATAGTTTGAAAACAAAATTACCCCTATTTAAAAAATAAAATAAATAAAAATAAAAAGTTTCACACTTTTTGTTCATGTCCTAGAATATCTTTATAACTTTAGCCTAATTTGCAATTTCTTAAAAAAAGCTCACATTATTCCAAATTTTAAGCAAAGAGGACAAAAGACAGACTGGGTGCTTCCACTCTATATTGTTGTTATCAATTTCCGCAAAGGTATTTTTTTAATAAAGATTAATAAAAGGAAAAAATAGTTGTTTAGGAATGAGATAGCTTAGATAGCCCCTAGTACTGCAGATTCCGATAACTACTAGCACGAGATATACGCACTCGCAGTCCTCCCCTCACCAACCACTTGACCTAGATCATGGTCGCGGTGACAGAACATTTAACCCTCCCAATAGCTATCCCAGTAACACATACAGTACACTACACAACATCACACCATGTCCGCTTCCCGCGAAATACAGCCTGTTCTACTAACCACAAATAACTCAACAAAGTTACATGATATTGATTAAAAAAATTAATACAGACAAATTCAAACTTTTAATTAAAATCAGGAAAAAGGTAAGGGTGTTCAGCAAGGTCTACTATTCGTCAAATTACTTGTTATAAAAACCATCTACACAATTTTACAAATAACATTTAGGTTTTAAAACTATTATTGGAATCTAATCAAACTACAATATACGTGTTTAAAGATTCTAAAAAATTCTACACAACTTATTATTTTTTAATATTCGAGAAAAATCATTCCCTTTTCAAATTAAATGCCTCATCGACACCATTCCACAGCCCATCACACATTAGACTATAGTAATACTGATTGTTATTCGGATTCTAAACAGAATGATTTCAGAGAGAGTGAAACACAATTAGACTGGGAGACGTTTTGTGTAAAACTGGCAACGCTGCTAGATGTCACATTGATAGGGCATCTGCAAAATGGGTATAATCCAGCTGCTAGATTGATAGCATTATAGAAAACTATATGACGGCTTTCATAATGTTAGTAGAGTTGACGGTTGCAATAATGATGTTACAACGGAGAGTGGTGGGAAAATTTTTTAATTTTAAATTTTAAAAGAATTAAGACTGATTCTTTTTAAACCTGATAAATTGAAATGTTTATTCACTTACAAAGGCTTATATACTTTACTCCTTCTCGTGGCTGCCATATTGTATGGGGTTTGTACGGTTGTTATAATGATATCAGGATGCATATATATATATATATATATATATATATAAACCCGTTGGAAGGATTTTGGTTTAATAATTTTGTAATTCATTCAGTAATTATGAGGATCAGAATACATAACCACTGACTAAAATAAATTTCTAACATACAACACATGCATTAAATATATAAATATATGTAATTTTTCATGTTGCGTTAATAATAGACCACATTTTTCTCTTATAAAAAACAAATAATAGGCTATATTGTTTCTTTATTTTGTAAATGGTATACAAATATTGTAGTACAGCCCTATAGGAAATCCAACTTTTAACACATAGAAACATATTGATCTCTCTCTTTGTTTCTCTTATATATATATATATATATATATATATATATATATGCTCTAATGCCAATTTCATTAAAATCAGGATACAAGTTTAACCAGTAGAGCATGGCACATACAACAGCAGACTAATAATATTCAACAACAATTCAACTGTTGGGGACCTGATGGACCTCAAAACCCTTATATCCTCAAAAAGAACAGACTACGATTTTTTGACCCATCACAACGTTCTCTATACAACATGCATGTGAAGAAATAACAGGACTATAAAGGATAGTGTACAATAACTTGTTTATTTGTATTATATGTTTATTTTTTATAATTATATTCCTTGTATATCTTTGAAGTTAAAGATGTGACAGAGATGCAGTAAAGTATTTTTGGTTATTGTTTTTGTTTCATATTATTGTCTACTTTTATTAAATTTGTTTTATTGTTTCTTTATAACTAAAACATGTTTTGTCCTCTTACATTCTTTAAAATTTGCTCACAGTTACTCTAATATTTATATATATATAAATATATATATATATATATATATATATTGAATACAGAGTCGCCACTCTCAGTTATATATGATCTACAATAGCTAAACTATAACTGAATTT
Organism: Aphrophora alni; assembly: GCA_963513935.1. NCBI lineage: Eukaryota > Metazoa > Arthropoda > Insecta > Hemiptera > Aphrophoridae > Aphrophora > Aphrophora alni. The sequence continues at coordinate 142,197,476 of OY740769.1, read as the reverse complement.
GTGTGATAACTTGTGTTTGAATTTTAATCTCTCTAATATTATCTCAGAAGTCAAGCTTAATATTTATTTATTAGCCTAATTGTAATTGTAGTTACTTTGTTCTTTTCTACTTGACTTAGCGACACTCAAGTGGAATATTTATTAAGTAATTGCGTCCTTCATGTTATATAACTCAGTTGTCAAGTCTCGACTCCTGCACTGATAACGGTTTCATTCAGATCAAACCAATCGGGAATAGCAAGAATTGTCAATAAAGTCAGGTGTTGTCATGGTGGTGATTCTTTGATCTCTTGTCACATTACATTCCCCTCGCTAATTCATCAGGGGGTGAAGGTTATTGCAATTTATTAGACTAGTTGATATAACTGACAAATCATTTCTTTCCATTGTGGAAATGCAATAAAGATACTAATTAATAACTTTGGATAATGTGTATATATTACACTATACTATCACTTATCCTTAATAGTTATTATTATTTACTGTATATAAAACTAAAACTATTTTATAACTTTACTAAAAAAACGATAATATTTGTGTTCTTGTATAGCGACTATATAAATTCTATTATAGATAGGTTTCACACTGTAATGTTATAATAATCTAACTTAGGTTCTTCGCTCTACACATGATAATGAATCTGAAATATATTTCAATTTTAACGGTGTAGATGATGTTTACAATACTCTATGTTAATCTTACGCGTCAATTAAACTACATATTTGAGAGTAAAACATTAATAAACAAAAAGTTATTTTTATGTAGAAAACCCATTACAATATGTCATCTGTTTGATAAATTTAAAAATAAAATTACTGTATATTTAAAGGAACTATAAAAAAACCAACCATAAGCTCTAAAAAGAAAGTCTTTATTATATAGATTGTTTTGTATTTTTGTATTTTTTTTTTTTAAACCCCAATAATCATAGACAATTTTCTGGTTTTCAGTTTATATATTAAGATAATTAGAACTTAAATCCAAAATTATGAAACATTTTAAACATATTTATTACAATCAATTCTATTTTTCTTTGTGTAGACTACTAATGTACAAATATTACCAACATGTCTTCAGGTAAACCGACATTATTTTCTAATAAAAAATAAGAGCCAAATCATATCTCATGATTATTTGGAATAGTTTAGATATCCTTATGCCTTATGATTATCATTTCCTATTACATAACTTAATATCCAACCCATTGAAAGATAACTTTATGGTTCAATGAAATGATAAAACACAGATAGCGGCGGAATCCGTATGTCTCTCGTGAACGTGATTACGTTTAGCGGCGGTAAATAAAACACACACGAAAATCATTCAAGCTGAATTTTAATAAGCTTAAACAATAGAGACCTATTATTACGCAATGCATTACTAACAAGCATCCTGTTTTCTGTGAATAGTCACCATTTGGAATTATAATTGATTTGAGCCTACAAATCATTATTAGCTGTATATACATTGTCGTTTTAAATATTTATGAACGTCTTCCAGGTTTGCAGCAGGGTATTCATGTTTACGGGAATATAAAATTCAATCCGTTACACGATTTTACATTATGTATTCTTTTATACCTCTCTCTCTCTCTCTCTCTCTCTCTCTCTCTCTCTCTCTCTCTCTCTCTCTCTCTCTCTCTCTCTCTCTCTCTCTCTCTCTCTCTCTCTCTCTCTCTCTCTCTCTCTCTCTCTCTCTCTCTCTCTCTCTCTCTCTCTCTCTCTCTCTCTCTCTCTCTCTCTCTCTCTCTCTCTCTCTCTCTCTCTCTCTCTCTCTCTCTCTCTCTCTCTCTCTCTCTCTCTCTCTCTCTCTCTCTCTCTCTCTCTCTCTCTCTCTCTCTCTCTCTCTCTCTCTCTCTCTCTCTCTCTCTCTCTCTCTCTCTCTCTCTCTCTCTCTCACACACACACACACACACACACACACACCACACATCCCTCACACACACATACAGACACGCACACAAATCCCATGCATACATACTTCCGTTTAGGTTTAGGTGATATCATGTTACCGTCAGGTAAGAACAAATTAGAAAAAATACATTCAATGCTGGCGATAAGATCATGTTTTGTGCCCATAGCTAACTAAGCTGATGAACGAGTGTGGAGAGTAATAGATGGGTTGAACTATTACAAATGTGGCAATACAAGGAAATACACAATTTTTTTTAAACACTTTTATTTTGGAACTAGTGCTTCTACATATTATTATAATTTATTTAAATAATGAGTGTTTAATTCATTTTCATTGACCAGAACCACCTAGAACTAACACCTACTACGTATCGTTAAAGGACTCAAGTTATAGCTATAACTATTTATAATTAAAAACTTACAATTCAGTAAGTATACCTAAATTAATAAATAAAACGGAAACACAAAAGATAAAATGTTTAAAGAATCAGGCCGACCTTGGTTTAGCTAGTTACGGAATTTAAAAGACAGCTTCGTAAATGTTAAGATTAATTTAACATGGAGATCTAGCAAGTACCTTTGGTAAATAGTATACATTGCATAAATTATCCAATAAAAAAATAATAATGTTAGTAATACTGTAAGATAAATTATTACAGTAATATAGAGAAAAATCGTTTCCTTGTTTTTTTGTTTTTTTTTAGGGAAACTAGAAATTCGTTTATAATTAATCCGCCAATAGAAAATGTTCGTGCTCAGGGAAATTAGTTAAATATACTTTACTAAGTGAGTAAGTAATTCCCTGATATATTTAATAATGTATATTTTAAGTAGTTGCATAATATGAAAGATTTGATTTTTAGGTGACGATTGAATTCTATACTTCACCAAGAAGTCCTTTGAACTATTCCTATAAATGTGAAATTAATTATACAAAATGTACCAAAAAGTTACTAAATTGTATTACAAAGTTGGTGTCACTACAATACTGAAGTTAAAAATGAATCTTTGTGGGACCCTATGTAGTATTATAAATTATACGTAGATTGACATTTATGTTATACAGCAAATTACATCTGAAATGTTATCGATATCTACAAACCGGTAGCAATAGTATTTCATTAGTTCCAATATAATATACACTGCAATAATTATGAATGATATATGATTGTATTAATCTAACGTAATTCGGTTACTTAGAAGTCAGTCTCTGAAACTATATGACTGGTTGATTGACTTTACTGAGAAAGTATTTTTTCTTTGTTAACACACACTCGGTGGTTACACCAGTTAGATCTGTGATATTACAACAATAAACTGTGACAAGTGTCGCGCATGCCGAAATGACTATCACCTTTGGAATTGTTGGGTACACGATAGTACCCAGTCTTGAATGACAAGATGATTTCCTAGTCAGTGCGTACTAGCTGGTAACACATCGTTGACACCCAAGGAAAATGTAGGTTGAAAGCTTTCTCAAACTTCAGCTGAAATCTTTCAAACATTTTCAAAGTCTAAAATAAACACTTTGGTGCGAAGAAACGGGAACAGCTAATATATAAAAGTCTCTTACCAAGGGTTAAACCACGACAGAGGGTGTAAGGGAGTTCAGACTTTTAACCAGCCTGGACTACATACCGGCCCATCTACATAGATTTGGCCTCATAGATTCAGACGTCTGTACAGTTTGCAAAACTGGAAGAGAGGGCTCTTACTTGTGCCGCCAATAATCATTCTGATCATTCATCACTCCAGCCTATTCATATTGCCTACAGGGAAGCACAGCATCGGAAGACCCAAGGATGTTCGTTGGGTAAGGCAAAATATTTCACTAATACATTATATTTATATAGTTTAAATTGCGTTTAGTTGTATCAAGTGACGCTAAATGTAAATCCAGTATTAATATATTTTGACAGTATAAAAGAAAATATAATATGTCTGCATATTATAGAATTAAGTATATATAAATAAACTACAATTCACAACCATAATTTAACCAAATATTGTAATTTCGATGAAATAAGAGGATATAAAATTGTTATATAAAAATGTTATAACAAAAACTAAATTTTATTGACAAAATATTCTGTTTTAATTTAAATCAATATCAATCCTTAATAAACCTTGCATTGAAATGTATAATGCCTATTACCCATAAGATTGTTGTAAGTGTAATTCGTCCACACATCAGTCTTTATAGATGGCAAAGAAATTGGTAAACCTTATATTAACATTACACCTACAATTCAAATCTTTATTTATTCAGTCTAGGGTTCGATCCTTCTCTTTCACCATTCTTATCGCGTCCTTCTGGTTCTCTTCTCATCATGAAGTAATTCTAGGGCTAGTAGTCTCTGTTTTATATTAGTTTATTTTATTTTGTGAGGTTTGTAAATTCTAAGGGTTATCCTATCAAAAACAATTATATAAACAAACTAAAAACTAATATTTTAACAAGCCCAAACCTATAAACTGTAGCTATATATATATATATATATATATATATATATATATATATATATATATATATATATATATATATGTTATAAAAAGACAAATTTTAATAGTCTATAAAACGGTCCCATAACAAATATAAATAATTAAAAATTTCTACATACATTTAATTAAATTCTTGTATACAATGATTTTCTCCGGCTTATAAACAGCTTTAAGAGTCTATCATCAATGGTTAAAATATTATTCATGTTATATGCTTTTGTACGAAATATAACTCCAAAATTTATGTTACTCCTATGTGAAAAAAAAAAACCTCGTTTTATCGTTTAACCAAAGATGTTAAAGCTAAAATGAAATTTAAAAAATGGAACAAAATGAGGTTAGATAATTTGTAAAAATTAAGGTTATACAAGAGAAACACCAACATACATATTATATTACGAGTATTTTAGTTGTTGGTAAAAATTAAAGTTAAATATAGGTACATATAAAATTTCGAGATATCCAATTACAGAATCTAGTTTGTAGTTCCCCTAAATTATAATACCTTTGCACGAATAGATATAAATAATGGCTAGTCGGTCACTACTACAGTACGATCGGTCTTACCAGGAGTAACAGTCGCAATGTGTGAAGCAACTCTCTCCTCATAGTAAATTTGTATAAATTTATACAATGGTCCAAATGTAACCACAACACAATTCCATAAAGCGAATTCATGTTCGCCCCAAAAACAGATCCATTCGTCCACCAAACAGATATCAAGGCCATCAATGATAAATATTATTTCCTTCTTGTTATCTTTCAGTTTCATCAATTTGCGGGAAAAGATAAAGCACGTCCAAGCATGTGACACCTTCACTAGTTCTCTCTGTAAACATGAACTGACCAACAACTCTATCATGCTTTATTCCATGCCACACGAGAATCATACTTACAAATGTCATTTGGCTTAAGACCTCCTCCCCCACTCTTCCGGTTAGATTTTTAATTTGTGGCTATTTATAGAACTAAAAATGTTCAAAATTGTGTAGACTTTGAAAAAAAATCGATTGTGATAACTTTCATCACCGCCTATGACTTTCAAAGTTTTCAACTCGTTTTAGTCGATCTCACTACCTTATTTCATTTTAAGCTGGTTTTAATAGCATACACTCCAAACTTATAAACATGTGGTAATTTTGTTTGTTTTTTTTAATAATTATTACAGTTTTAAACTACGTCGTGTTATATTAGGACGAAACAAGAATAACTCAAGTTCTCGTCTGTGTGTAGTCGGCCTGGTTATATCTAGAGGTCCTTATTTTTAGTTTTTTTTTAAACTAATTCTACCAACGAATAAACGTCTAGTCTCAATGCTAGTATCATCGGTAGGTTGATGTTAGATTAGGTTAGGTTAAGTTGTGTTTGGTGATGTTGTCTATAAGTTCGCAAGTAAAGAGTTTGAACTGTAACGATTGACTTTAATCGGGAAAATATAAATCATATGTAGCTCTCGCTTACACAGTCACCATTATAATAGTGAATACCATCAGGGTATAAGCGATGAAAGACAAGTTGCGTAATAGGGTATACGATGCATGCAACTCATTCGTGTTTGTGTATAAATAGTGTAACACTAAAATAAAATAAAATAATTGATTATTGCTTATAATTTAAATCACAGAAACTTATTCGATTAGACTATTCAAATAGCCGACTCTTCATATTAAAAAAAAAAAAAAAAAAAAAAAAAAAAAAAAAAAAAAAAAAAAAAAAAAAAAAAAAAAAAACTTATAAGTTCACCAAAACAGTGTAATTAGTCAATATACTCATTAAAGTTTACATTTTCATATAGTTGATAAAAGATAATTTTTTTTTGAAACATTTTAATTGAATTTGGACATAAGTTAACAGATCGGAAAAATACAATTTTAATAGTTGATTGTGATTAATTAAAAATAAATGACATATTAGAATTAACTATTCTAGTTCTTCCTTTATATTATATTACTAAATTACTAATTAATAAATTACTATATTACTAAATATTGCTTTGAAAATAAGGGAAAAGTGTGTGTACATAGAACATTTGTTTCCAGCTATACTATTTACATTAATGCTTGTTTTGCCACAGTAATAGGGAATGGGAACCACAAAAAAAATAATACGGTAATTTTATCATATCTCTAAAATAGTTTTGGAGGTTCTGAAATTAGTTTTAATATCAAACATTATTTTGGTGAAAGCTAATTAGGCTGATTCTGATGGTAATTAAATAATATTCCAACCCAGTATCAAAGACAAGCATACGCATGCTTGTTTATGAATAAATATTCTTAAGAAGAATCTTTACTGCAATAATAATATCAACAACATTGAGAATCTTTTCTTAAAATCCATTGTAACTCAAGGTCTTATTCAAAACATTAAATCATCCCCTATTCAACACACAATGGTGAGTATTAAAGGCTTTGTGAGTATGTGGAATAAGAAGGAAAAGCAAGGAAGCTGATTCCTCTCAAAGTAATATACTCCCAGCTTGTTCTTTGCCAAGCCTTATCGACCGAAACTAAAGAGCAATTGTGGCACAGGCTGCAATGGAATACGAGATGGAACATGAAATTGGCATAGGAATTGGTTTCGTGGAGTAGCATTGTAAGTAGACTGCCTTACTTTCCGTAAAGCTTGAAGTTTTACATAAAGGCACTTTGGTTAGGGATGTTTTTGTGTGTCAAACAATGGTTTATACTGTAACAAAATTTGTAATTTATATCTTCACTACGAATTCAATATTCAAGCTTTAAGATGAAGTAATGTAAACACAAATGAAGTAGTTCAATAATACAAAAGTGTATTCAAATATTACCGGTGTTTGTATTTAAAAGAAATATGATATACAAATTTTAAAATTTTCACAAAGATTATTGAATAATAAAAATTTACAAAAATGACGTTTAATACGTTTATATATATATATATTCCTTTTTTTTCAGTTTCTAGTTTTCATTTTATTTCTTATAAAGAAAAGAGTGTTCTCCCATAATATAAATTTTTGAATATTTCAATATAACTTTACCATTTTTGATGGGTTTTAATATTGTTAGTTTGAACAATTTTTACCGGTACATTCAAGTATACAAATTAAAATACTTAAACGATATAAGGTTACAATTTTAAAATTTGTTATTGATTTTACCATAACTTACGTAAAATATTGGATATATTTATAAGCCTTTTAAATATAATGAAGAACATCGAGTTTTACAGAATAAAGCGTTTAGTGTAGTGTGAACATTGATAACATTTTGACTGACTATTAGTTTGGTAAAGTATTAGTATTTTAATACAAATAAATGCATGGTTTTATAACATGATGACTATTTTTCTCATTAAACTTCTAGATTTACAATACAATATAAAACCATTTTTTAACGAATAAGTCATTAATCTCAATTGTTACGTATACACAAACTTTTCTAAGATAGTATTGTAAAATAAGTATTTAAGTAATGTAGGCCATCAGGTAGGATTGTGTGCATGTGACAACTAAGAATAATAGGTGAATGCTATGTCTTGTATAGTATTTTAAAATAGAGTTTTTAGTGTTAAATACTTTGATTTATTACATTTGCTAATTGAATATTCCATAACTGTTGTTCATTGGAGTCAATATGTTTTAGTTAATTAAGGTTTCAATCAATATAAAATTTATTTCTTAATACAATACAAAAAGATGTTTCAATTACCAAGACATCATCCTCAGTCTCACAAACATACAAACCTAAATGACACTGAACTACCTTTGTTACAATACATTGTTTGTTAACATGAAAACAAATGATGATGGCTTAGTAATTGAAATATCATCTCATATTGTACAATATAATGAACGTGTTTAAAAGGTTTGATTTGAATGTTTCTATTACGATTACGGAATATTATTATTAGGATAATATCTAAATAAGTATCATAGACATTTTTGAGTTAACATGAAGATTCAATAACTTCTTACAATCCTCCTTTGCTCTTGAACCACCTGCAAAAAACATTAATTACCCAACAGCTGTTCAGTTAAAAAAATTTGAAAACTTAGTAAAGCTTACGTACTCGTTTTAACTAATCAATATTAATTGATACTTTATATTAGAACTAAACACTAAAATTGATTACTTATTATAAATAAAACTGCATTGTATTGAGTATATAAAAAGTTAATGAACATTGTTGTTTTTAAACGGAAATATAATTGTTTGTAAATTTACGCCAATATACATACTGAAGATAAATTTATTGTATAATTATACACGGAGTTGTTGCAATTTCCATATCACAAATTCAAATTTAAATTATTTCTACTTTCACGAGTATCCTAATGAGGTGTTTATAGTATTCTGAGTAAGCGACTGAAACTCACTCAGATAAGTAACTGTACAGAATTAAATGTATATAATTAATAATATTATTGTACTATGTAAAAAGTACAAAATAAAGTGCATATCAAAATTTTGAATTGAAGTATTAGATAAAGCAATTACACAGTTACGTAGAAAAAAAATTCATCATGGTGAAGTTGTTATAATTATTTTATTGTTTCGTTTATGAAATAGCCTAACCAAAAGACTGAATATATATATATATATATATATATATATATATATATATATATATATATATATATCCACCGATCAATAATTTGGTCCTGGTTTTTGCTCTTGATAAGTAAAATAATAACTGTCGATGTTGTATAAGCTTTAAGTCTTTTTTAGTTTGAAATTTAAATTTGAGGAATAGCTTAGGGTTTTCAAACTATGCAAACATATAACCAACAGTTGGTAAGTAAATTTTAAAACAATTGTGAATTTTCAAAATATTTTTATTTTTATTTCGAGAATAACACAACTATTTATATATATATACGTTAAAGATCGTCAATAAATAATTAATTTTAGGAAAATTTAAAATCGAACCATTTAATGATTGAATACCTTTATTACAACCTAAAATAACAGTGTATGTATTTACAAAATTGATGAAAACATTACCTCAAAAAGGAATGTTCAATAGAAATCGTAGTTTTATAAACATTTTGTTGAAGTTTAACTGGGTGTTTATGTTTGTTGAAAAGATTGAAATGGGTTTTCAGTAGTGTTATTTACATTTATAAGAGCCTATATTTGATCATGAATTGCAGCTTGGTGAAACGCATATATTATATCAAAAACAGAGGTAAGAAATTGATAAGGAATTGTTTACAGAAAATTTTTCAAAAATAAAAAAATACGCATCTCGTGATCCCATTCCGCATGCCGAAAAACTTTTTAACTTACTAAATAATAACAGTTCCTTAAAAAGTTAATTTAATAAATTAAACATAATATAATACATTTTAATATCTAGTATATTAAATAATATTACTATTGTGAATATCAAAAATCCGTGTCTTTCTTCCTTGCTGCTTGATGTTCTTCAAAACTTAAGGAATAGCAACGTAAAACTTTATCTAAAGTAGGATTTACTTTGAAAAACTAAGTTATCAAGCAAAACAATCTTAACGACTGCAATTGAAATGTTTTCCTATTAAATATATTTAATAGTCAGTGGATAAAAATAACTGAAAACTGATATTAATAAACAGTAGTCAAAATGTTTTCAAAAAATAATGTTAAACTTTTGTTATTGGTTACCTTTATATAAACTGCTGATTTTATTATACTTCTACTATTTAGTTGTATTTTATATATTAGACTATATTTTACTTTTTCGGTTCGAGTTTAACCATAAGAATTAACTCCGTGTTGTGAATAATTTCATAATTTAATTTCAAATTTTTAAGTTGGAAATGTCTGACAAACATAAACATATTTACGATACCTTTGTTTCTCACGAGATTAAATGTATAATACAAATTATGTTTCTGACTCATTTAAAAGTTCGTTTTCCCAAGGGCATCTCTTTTCTCTTTATGATATACGCATTGCCTTGAAGATACAAGGGTTTCATGCTGTTGTAATTCATCCCTTGCGACCACATTTTCTTTACTCCCTCTCTCTCAACGTCTGTTATAATAATACCCAGCAATAAGTTGTGTGCTTTTTGTTTCTCTCCCGAGATTTACTTTCTCCGACTTTCAAGGATTAAAGCTATTATCCTACGCTACACAAGACATAGCTTTCTTCATATTTCATAAACATTTACAAAATAAAACTGTTTCATAATTTATGAGGATCATTTTCATTTGTAAGTATGTTTTAGTTGTAGTATTTGTAATCTCCTTAGCATTACTTTAAGGAGAGATATGTCTTTATTGTAAATTGACAAGATAAAATATATTTCGTTTGTTAAAAAACTATATAAAAATGCTTGGGTAGTAAATGTTGTTAGTATAAAGATGATCTATAATGTTGTTATTTTAAGTAATATTTCTTATTTTTTTGTTGAAAAAAGACGGATTATTTTTGAGTTATCAATAGAGATTTTATAATTAGACTTTATTATACGTTTTTACACAATTTAGTTATGCAAGTATAGGCAAACTTTAACCACATACTGTTTATTGTCACACACATCTACTACCATATAATTCGGTACCTAGATGGCAATAAACATAACGTTGACAATATGATAAGACGTTTTGATCTTTTAGTTAAACTCACATTTTATTAATGTAACTACATTTAAAATATATTTGGCTGTAGATAAAACAAAACTATACTACAGTGATATAACTAACACAACGTCAATATATTTTATGACACAATAAAATGACTCAACATGTATCTGATACCAAATTGGAGATCTATACGACACAAGAGTAGATTTGTATGGAAAGCACCCAATGACTAATGAACATAACATTGAACACTATCTTCGATCTGTAAATTATCATAGCACCAGATTACAAAAGGAACAGGACCATATTAAAAACATCCTACCATTTTATTGTATATGCCACTAGAATCGCTTCCCTTTCATCTCATGAAGCAACTTGACCAAATAAATAACTCTTAAGTTATCTAAACGAAAGTTTAATTACTTGTTTATTTTATGTACACTCATCAACGCTGCTAATGTTTTCAATGAAGTATGTTATAAAAAATTACTAACTATATTTTACTAATATAAGAATTCTTATTATTATTATTATTTTATCAATTTACTGAAAGATCAACTTATTGGTCCAGACAATATATTGGCGAGACAAAAAGACCATTAAACATTAGAATAAAAGAACATAAATACAATGAGCGGTTAGGCCTAGTCGATAAATCGAAATTTGCAGAACATATATGGTCCGAAAATCACAAATTTATTTGGGAAGAGGCAAAAAGTCATACACCGGAAAAGTAACTTATACAAACTTAAAATAATTGAAGTCTCATATATAAACTAACGGACAATCCTATCAGCCAATCAAGTATAGAAGTAAGGCCATTATGGCTCCCATTAATAATAAAAGAACTAAAATTTGATTATAATAAACCTACTACTGAAAAACAAGCTGAAATTTTACTTGTTAAATCGCCACAAGGGGTTGTAACCCGCTCTCGGGCTAAGAAGCTTAATACAACTAACAATAAGCCACTCCCCTAATAGTTTGTCACGCCTTCTGGACCACGTCACAAGTTTACTGTATCTTGATACAACAACACGTATTTGACGTTAGTTGTGTGTTACCGTGATTGTGTTTTTTGACTTCTCAGTTTATGCTCTGAGATGCATACTTAGATATTAAGGTATGTGGTATTTTTATTTTATTTTACTTCTTACATAGGCTTAGTTTCTAGTTTCATGTTTGTTTAGTTTTTAGTCACTTGATAACGGGAATTGATTCTTATTCCCGAAACGTCGTGTTTTGATTTTTAACACACAAATGATGGCAAACGTCCGAAAAATGTATAATAATAAAATTGAACTTCCATCATTAACAAATAACTTCAAACAGAGAATTGTCATCTTATTCTAAATGAATATATATATATATATATATATATATATATATATATATAAGTTATATTTTTATCCTTACACCAATTATTGAATTTGGTTCTAATAACTAACTAGTTATGTATAGTCACACGAATTATTAGCGTCCATATAATAGAAAGGTGATTTTAAATAAATAGTTAACTTATATTATAATAATTAGAATTAAAGTTTTTCTAGTTTTGTTATGACTACGATGGTGAAAGACGAATGAACATTCTTAACTGAGCAACTGCTTATTTTTATGAATTTAATGTGTATTTCAAGCACAAGCAATATATTATAAATGAAATAAAGCATTTTTACGAAATGTGTAAGTGAAGAGTTGGTTACACAAGTATGTAAGTTCTAACCTAATATACATGTTACTGTTTTTTTTAAATAACGAGAAGGAGATATGGCCGTTTTCCGATTTTACAGTGATATTTGTATTGTTTTGACTCAAAATTTCCTATTTACTGCTATTTACATTTGCGTATTATACTGAAATATGCTTTAGCTCAAATATGGTTATTAAATTCTTTAAGTGAATGGAGTTTAATTCTATGATTATAAAAGATTCGATAACTTCTTTTCAACAATTTGAGAACCTACTAGAATATTCTTATGCAGACTATTTGAAGAAACAAATTTGATACCGTTGACTCATCATTTTAAATATTTGTAGGATAGGTAATTTTTATGTTTGTATTAGGTTTAAGAGAAAATATAGAAATCCATACGAATTAAAATATATGTAATAAAAATAGTTCATGTCTTTCAGAGAATTCATACACTTCATATATTTATCTTGCTCTATAAAAATATTACATGTTTTCAACCATTCACTGGATACCTAAAAGGCTTAAAAATTGGTAACTTTTACAGATTTTGAAGATAATCACATATAAGTTTATAGATTTTTAGTACGAACTTAATCAATCAAAATATAGTTAATGGTTTCTCATTACAATATACGAGTAACTAGTTTTAACGCTTCTCCCTTGATTAGATTCATCAATCA